>HG992170.1:5269374-5524374 GCA_905220505.1 Laothoe populi
CTATACCCTGGACTCCTTGGGCCGGGATTTCCCTGGACTCCACTCGAACATCTTCTTATATTCTTTCTTCTTTATTCTTAACTTAATTCTTCACAAACCATTTCTTAGAATTCTTCATTTATATAGAATTTTCTTTATTTCGCCTTATTCTTTATTCATGGTCTTCATTTTCATTTCTTGACATTCTTAAATCTTCTTGTTTCATTATTCTTATTTATTTAATACATAATTATATTTTCCTCTTGTACATCTTCATTTATAAATAATATTCTTATAATTTATTTCTTCTTACTTCATATATTTTTATTGATTGTCTTCATTATTTCTGTTTCTTATTTTCTTCTAAGTTTTCATGTTACTTAGTATGTAACTACCTTATTTTAATATGCGCGTCGCGCGCTGGCGCAGGGCTGCGCCGACTGGCAGGGTCGCCATGTAAAGGCGGGTGATACTTGGAGACGTGTGAATACGACTGTGGTTCGATTAAGACTCTTTATTAACATCATTAGTTACATACATGTACTTACATATCTACTTACACACTACACCATCCTGCCAAGTCGACATAGTCGGGAAGAACGGAAGCAGCGAATGTGATGGCTACAGTCAGGGTCGGCTGTTGAATAAAATTATTATCAATATTTGTCTTTCGTAAAAATCTCCTAATGCAGATAATTTTTTTGTAAGTTGAGAGCATGGTAAAAAATTTTTTATTAGATAATTTTGCTGGCACATTTCTTATAATTCCAGTAACTTCAGTGGAGTTAGCAGGTATACTGGCTTTAAAATGGTACTCCTTCAGGAAAGTTTGGTTACTTAAAAATGCATTCGCAAAACCAGGCTTTTCAAAGAAAACCCCGATTTTAAATTTATTAAGGCTTCTCAAATATTTAACACCCTTATTGAAGCGTTTTAGGCAACTTGATAAAGATAATAAGTCTCTGGATCCGATAGGCCTCTGGCTGTCAAGAGATTCAACAAAAACAACAAATTCTGTTGCAGCAGCATCTTCGGGATAACGCCGTGTATAGTCAGTGACATAGTAAGGGGCATATTTATCTGCATCAGACTGTTCTTCACAATCTGAATATGAAGAGTCTTCCGATGACTCCTCTGACTTTTCTACTACAGGGGCAGCAGCATCGGCGCCTTCCTTTTTCCGCTTTTTGGACGTTCGACCCATTGTAAAACAAATGCTTATGTGACGATTATCTTATTCTTAGCTGTATTTACAAATTAACGTAACAAATAATAAATAAAATTAAATAAAAAATTTCAAAGTTTGCAAAGCCCGCCTTTTCACTTAGAGGTTCCCGCCTTTTCCCATATTTACTTATTTATTTATTATATTTATTTTTTAATTCTAATATAAATGTCAAGACAAAAGAAATAATAATTATAAATTCAAAACAGTCATAAACAAAGTCACATATATATTAATTGTTAATATTAATAACGCATAATAATATTTTTATCATTTATAAAATCAGTCACATTGTAATATAATTTATTTAGAAGCATATTTTTTAATTTATTTTTAAATATTGTTAATTTACTTTCTTTTATTTCGCTAGGTAAGTGGTTATAAATTTTTATGCCCATACAGTAAGCATTTTTTGTAAAAACATTGCGTCTTTGTAATGGTATATAGAGCCTGTCCTTCAGTCTTGCACTCTTACATCCCATATCCTCCATTGTGGGAAAAAAGAAAGGATGTTTCTTTACAAAAACTGAAATTTCGTAGATGTAGAGGCAAGGAAGGGGCAATATTTTTAGTTTCTTGAATAATGGTTTACAGCTTTCTATATTATTGGCATTGCAAAGGGCTCTTACACATTTTTTTTGCACTATAAATACTTTTTGGATGTCTACCGAGTTTCCCCACAAAGGAAGGCCGTACCTCAGTGATGAAACTACATATCCGTGAAAGGACAACAGAGCAGCTTCTTTCGAGACAATGTTACTTAATCTTTTGCTGGTGGTAGGATATTCATATCCGCCCGGATAGCGACCACCGTACACAGGGTGAAAAACCCGCCATAGTGGCACACGCAAGTGTGTCGCGTTCCGGGATCAGCCAGTGTACATCCGGTTTTTTGGGGGTCTAGAGTTGGGGTACAATGTTGGCCATTTTGCGGCCTTCTGAGTACTCTGACAATAGACCCTCGACCGCTTCTTCACCTTCTTGCCCATGGCGTAGTGTGAAGGAGCAGGCCGGCATGATTGTGTTGAGTAGCGGGGGATAGATCGTCTCTCGCTACTCGATACTCTAATTGGACCGTACTGCGCTTACCATCAGGTGAAGTGCGGTCACTTTGCCGTGCTAGGATAAAAAAAAAAAAAAATCTATGTAATGCAAAAACAAATCTGTTTAGTTTGTTGCATAACCGTTCAATGTGTGATTTCCAATTTATATGTTTGTCAATATTTAATCCTAAAAATATAGTTTCATCTGTTTGTTCTACTTTTTTATTTTCAAATTGAATATTAATATCTATTGTTTTACTGTTGTAATTTTTAAAGTGCATTATTTTAGTTTTTTCAATATTTATATTTAAATTATTATTTCTAAGCCATGTTATAATATTTGTAAGAGATTCCTTCACTTTGTCTTCAATGTCACTTTTATCTTTGGCTTTTATTATAACTGTTGTGTCATCAGCAAACAAAATGCAGTCGTGTTGAGTTGCATTTGGAAGATCATTGATATATAACAAGAACAAGAGAGGCCCAAGTACACTTCCCTGGGGTACTCCATAATGAACTTGTTCATATTCCGATCTGTATGTTGTGTAACGTTTATTTACCAGTCTCGATATTTCTACACAGTGTTTACGGCCACTCAAATAGCTTTTAAGCCAATCTAATATTTTTCCTCTTAGTCCGTAGTTATATAATTTGTTTAGTAATATGTCATGTGAGACAAAATCAAAAGCTTTACTCATATCCAAATAGATGGACACCACAAAGTCACCTTTATTTAAAGATTCTGTAACATTTTTAATTAAAGAAAAACATGCTAGCGTCGTAGAACATTTTCTCCTAAATCCGAATTGCTCATTTGTTAATATTTTATTTAAAGTAATGAAATTGTATATTTTATCGTAAATTATTTTTTCATATATTTTTGATAGTATAGGGATTAATGCCACAGGCCTGTAATTATTTATTTTATCATTTTCGCCCTTTTTAAATAATGGCTTTATAATTGAATATTTAGCCTATTTGGGAAGATACCTTGTTCAATACTTAAGTTGATTAAATGAGTTAAAGGTTTTGCTATATATTTTGCACATTCTTTCAAAACGCTAGTCGTTATTAAGGGAATTACGTAGTCCAATGACTTTGACGATTCGACCTTCAAAAAGCTAGCCGTGCTACTCTCTGATAGATGGCTATAGATAGTATACGCCAATAGATGGCATGATAAAAAATTTTAAACATCACCGTAAACACGAACGACTATAGAGTAAAAAGAAAATCGATTTATTTGGCACAATTTTAAGTGTAGTTACTTTTTAATTTCGTGCATGATTCGGATACTAACGAAATAAAAATAAAGTATAATCACATTGCACGATGGCTGTAGATGTTTATTGTTTTGACATATTCAAGGCTGCATGGTGTAGAACCGTTGCCTTCTCTTTTATATAGAAAAGAGAGAATGAAACAAAAATGTTATGTTCATAATATTTCGTTCTCAGTAATTAGGTACTTTTTGAACTACCGCTGGCTCTACGTTTTTGCTCTTGGACTCGATTCCAAACAAAAATGACTATTATTACAATTAATTGCAAAACAAAAGTGCGTAAAGTAATAATAGACTGTTAAACCTTTAATATTTGTTGTTCCTCGTTGTTCAGAGTCAACGACGAATATATATTTTTTTTAATAACCATCGTTAAACATTCATAAATAGAAAGCAATATACAATTTCAATATTAGCAGCATGGGACGTAATAGCTTTGCAGCAAGGTACATTAGAACTCTCCTAAGCGCTTACCAATCTGGGTGTTCAAATCCTACAGATAATAAATAAATTCAATAATTGTAATTTTTTATTTTTTATTTTCTGTATCAAGTTAGGTACATAGTCAAATAATAAATTAAATGTTTTTAAACGGTTATATTTAGCTTGCTCTGGTTGTTTGTTGTATTTATTTGGGTCAAATTTACTAATTGAAATTTTAACCCCTATCGCTGCTTATAATAATTATTTGTTATTATGGTTTTATTATTAGTAAAAACAAATCGTGGTATGTATTTAAATTCTTACAACTTGCACTAATAAGTAGGTACATATCTGTCATTGGCAATTGGAAGATTCAAAACAACCAGCCACGAAATGAAGGAAAATGTGCTTTAAATTTAGAGTGTTAGAGTCTATTATACTCATGGACAAAGTGCACTTGAGAAATTTTATTGTATTTTTATATAAACACTGATAAGGTTCAATGTGGTTATTGCTGAACAAGTAATTTATAAAATTATGACATCGGGAGCAACAGGAAGAAAATAAGATTTTAAAAAAATATATATTGAAAATATTACGTGCGCAGGATTTGAACCCCTGTCATGATTTTAGTATCAGGACGACGTTTACCCCGAGACCAATGTCTGTTTTATAAAACCTGTTTAAATTTTATATTAGTTTTAATAAGTAGGAGGAACATACAAGCCAAAACCAATTTTATTTCCATAATATTAACGTTAAAAATCGCTTAACACGTTGACTGCGGCGCCAAATATTGCGACGATACGCCGTTTCCCGTTCAATGCGGCTCCATACCTCCAGTCGTAAAATTCGAAGAAGCAAACAGATACGAAACAAAACGACGTAACTCGCAAGACAATTACAGAAAAAGGCACTTTATTTTTTGCCGTCTTAGGTTGATTTCACAATAAATGTTATTTAACCTATGTCTTTTCATTTCTCAGTAATTTATTGTTTTGCGATGAGTTATCGTAAGTATAAGATAATATTTTAAAGTTGTGATTACTTTGAACTTAAAATGGTTTTAAAACTTTTATATCAGTTCGTTAGTAAAATATATAGCTGTGTAATATATATTCACGCGGACAGATTTTAGCTTTGAGTTTATATGTGACCCGTTATCTAGTTGTATTGTTGATCGAAGGTCCATTTGATGTGCCGCGCGGTGCCCGAGTCTCGAATTATCTACCTATTGGCTATTATATAGTGTTTGCTAATTTCTTCACTCACGCGCGGCATGGCAACGCCGTTGGCGATTTTGATTTTTTTATTTTATTATTATTGTATTTATTTGCTATAATAGCCTATTGTAATGTGATTTATAATAATGTTTGGGATTTTCCATGGTTGTTTTAATAATATCATTGATATGCATAATTTTAATCTTAATGCATATAGTATGAATATAGTCTATTTGTAAACGGATGCCCACGACTAGGTAGTCGGTAATTATATTATTTGATTAGGTTCCAGGCTCCGAGATAATACTGAGAATTTCTAGTTAGAAAAACCCAATATCACTTTACCCGACCCGGGGATCGAACCCGAGACCTCAGCACAGCATACATAATTACGACTGCGCCACCGAGGCAAACTATTTAAACAATGCAAAACCAAAATTCAAAATCGGCGTACAAAACGTAAAGAAACCGTTTCCAAAACAAAATAATATGTTTGTTCATGCAAATCTACGGCTTATGTATGTGAATCTAAAGATCATTTCAAATCCGACGAATCTCACAACTACGCTGGCGGGGGTATCAAACCAATTCAATGTAATAATAATACTTGTCAGTAAAAAATCTTTGACGTATTAAGCGATTTTTAACGCATTATGGAAATAAAATTGGTTTTGGCTTGTATTTTCCTCCTATTTATTATGATGGTTAAACATTTAGTATAAATAGAAACTAATATAAAATTTCAACAAGTATTATAAGAAAGTATTATTGGTCTTGGGGTAAACGTCGTCCTTATACTAACATTATGACAGATGTTCAAATCCTCTACATGATTTATTTTCAATATGTATTTTTTTAAATCTTATTTTCTTCCTGTTTACACTGATACTGAGAATTTCTAGATAAAAAAACTCAATATCACTTTACCCGACCCGGGGATCGAACCCGAGACCTCAGCACAGCAGTCGTAACGCATGCGCAATTACAACTGCGCCACCGAGGCAGTCAATTTATAGGGTAGTTATCGGGATTATTATTTTTATAAGTTTATCTCATTATGTTAGTAGTTATACCGAGTGAAATTGAACTCATAAGAACCCATAAAACATGTTATTTTACTACATAAGAATTACGTAGGAAGCAATATATGTATATCAATAAACGCTAGAAATAAAAAATACAAAATATACCAAGTCTCAAATAGTTGTGCATCGGTGTGTCTAGCAAAGGTACATACACGCGTCAACTCCCTTGAACCCTATGACCCCGATCGGTCGCGAACATGTGACATGATTTTTTTGTGATTTTATTCAAACTTTCCCTTCATACTTCAGGCTTAGTACGGTCAAAATACGTAAATGAACACTAATTACAACTTAGATGTTTAGGTACGCAATTTATTAAAATAATGAAATAATTTACTGTACCTAGTTTCGGCGTATTTCAAAAGTTGAAATCTCGATAGGTATTTACAATAATTGTTCAGGAATCACATATTGTATTTACAATAATAAGTAAGTTGATTTGTGTACCGAGGTTGCACATTACGCGGTCCAGACATTGCATAATATCGGTCCACTAAAACACTAAATGCACTGCAGTCCAAAGGTTAGCGACGAAAAGCGCGCGCGCAATTAATTTTGAATCAAAAACATGCGTCAACGTACCCTTGTAGTCGTTACGTCACGGGCATGCCATGAAGTATTATTATTTTTAATGTGATAGGGGGC
The DNA here is from genome assembly GCA_905220505.1 of Laothoe populi. Taxonomy (NCBI): domain Eukaryota; kingdom Metazoa; phylum Arthropoda; class Insecta; order Lepidoptera; family Sphingidae; genus Laothoe; species Laothoe populi. Next base: position 5,276,280 of record HG992170.1, read on the forward strand.
CTATCTATAGCCTATCGCCATACCGGGCACAGGTTCCAGGCTCCGGGATACTACTGAGATTTCTAGTTAGAAAAACCCAATATCACTATACCCGACCCGGGGATCGAACCCGAGACCTCAGCACAGCATACATAATTACGACTGCGCCACCGAGGCAAACTATTTAAACAATGCAAAACCAAAATTCAAAATCGGCGTACAAAACGTAAAGAAACCGTTTCCAAAACAAAGCCAGCCTTCAATGTTTTTATTTTTTAAATACTGTGCCATCTATTGCATTGTAGTGAGATTAATCTTCGATTTCAGTTGTGCTATTAAACAACAAAGCGCTAGTTGTCGCATACCTCGGTTGCGGCAAAATTAAGGGTTTTTATTTGTTTTTTACACATTTTGTTAGAAATGTTCTAAAAGTAATTAATCCATTTTTGTTAATTGATAACAAAGTAATTATTTTGATAAGAATTAATGTGAATCGATAAGCCCTATTGCAGACAATGTAAGTTTTATTTTTCATGTTTAGGATTTTATTAAAATAATTTTATGGCATTTAAACAAATTCTGCTTAATCGAAGAGTTGCGCAATGAATCTATATTTAACATATATTTTTAATATAGCGCTTGGTCCAGCAGATGTCTCAGGGATTTCTTCGAACTCAACGTAATTCTAGCCATTTTGCGTCCCTTCACCCCTTAAATCGTATCCTGAAGACTTTTTATTCTTTAGTCCATTTATAGTTTTAAGTACTTGTGATTCGTCGGTTGGTGTAAGGAACATTGTCTTGTCATAAAGAGGTATTTTTGTGTTACTATTGATATTAATTGTAAATTTGTTAGTATTATTGGGTATATTAATAAAGTGGTCATTGAAAATATTAGTAATAGTATGTGGGTCAGTGTAAATAATGTTATTACAATTTATTTTTTTAATTTTCGTGAACTGAGTTTTACTAGAAGTGGTTTCTTTTATTATTTTCCACGTTGCTCTGCATTTATTTTCACATTTAAATATATATTTTGTATTGTCCAACTGTTGAGCTTTAAATATGCACCGCTTGAGTATTTTATTATATTTGTTGTATACAATTTTGTTTTGCTTTTTGTTAGCTTGACATAGGTGATACTTTAGATATAGTATTCGTTTCTTTACGCAACATAATTTAAGATTTTTTGTGAGCCATTTATTCCGTGCTGGCTTGCGTACTATCTTAACACTAATCTCAGGAAAGCAAAGGTTATAAAACAATATTAATTCTTCGTGAAACATTAAAAGCTGTTTCAGCGTCCGGTACAGACAGGACATTGGAGTATGATAAAGCCGAAAGACAATTTAAAAATTTTCTCATGTTATCTTTACTAAAGTCTCGTTTCTTTTCAAACCATATTTCAGGCGGTTTTGTTTTGGTGTCTAAAACATCTAAGGTAAATGTAATACTTTGACAAGTTTCGTGATCCGAGAGTGCTGCATAATGTAGGCCTGATTGTACCTGAATCAAGTTGCTTGCAATTAAATCAATGCAAGATAACTTCCTTGTTGGCATTAATATGTGATTTTTAAGGTTATAATTTTTTAATATTGAGTCCAATTCCTGTGAATATTTATTTTGTTTCATTATATCTATGTTCCAATCACCACACAGTATAATTTTTTTCTTTATTTTGCTTGTCAATTTATTGAGTAGACTGTTTAATGCCAAAAAGAATGAATCTATATTCGATGAAGGTGTTCTATATATACACGCAATTATAACGTTTAGATCATTTAACTCTACACAACAACATTCAAAACAATATGGGTTAGCAAAATCGATTGAAATTCGTTTGTAATTTATCCCTGATTTTATTAAAATGCAAGTCCCGCCCCTACGTTCGGTTAACCTAGAGTAAAAAGTTGCTGTTTTATAATTTTTTATGTTTAAGTTACTTTCGTTACCACTTTTTAGGAAAGTTTCACAAAGGCATATTATATCGATAGACCCAATTTGTTTCTCAAGCTCTAATAAAGTTATTTCAAAAAGATCTATCTTGTTTAGGATACCTGCTATATTTTGATGGATAAGGTGCAATTTAATTTGTTTATTCACGAAAAATACATTTAGGATTGTCTTCATCGTTTGAATCTAACGTAGTTATGTTTTTCTCATTATGTATAGAATGAATAATTGTGTTACTAGCAGTGTCGTTATTATTTGCCTTAGTTAAAGAATTATTTTTCTTTTGATTACGATGTTTATTATAATTAGTTTTATGTGTCGTTTTCGTATTATATCGTAGATATTCGAGTTCTACTAATATTTTGAAGCATAACTTTTTTGTAAAAAATTGGTGGTTTTTATTTGAATAATACTTAATATCTAAACATGTAATATTTTTATAGTTCTCACGCAATTGCTTTTTTATAGTTTCATTTAATTTATAAGTATTTAAGTGTATATTTTTTTGGACTGGTACTATATACACATTAATATTTTTTTGTTTCAATATTCGTAGGAAATTGTTTAATGCACTATATAATGTGTAAGAGCTCTTATCGTGGGACCCCATTCCTAATATAACTACATCTTTTTCATTTAATGAATCAATTATGTTTTTACAACTATTAAGTATATACGTGCTGTCAGCTTGTGGTTTTACTAAAGATGTTATTATATAGTCATCACGCCTTTTATTGTATTTGCTATCTATTATTTCTACTGCCAAATCCCTAACTTGTTCATCTCCCAGAATGATAATCTTGGGTTTCGGTATGGATTTTATTGTTGAGTTCTTTATTGTTTCCTGTATATTTATGATCGATGTGTCGGTGTCACATACACTGTCGGTCCCTGCGTCTTGTAAACTAGACAGTTGTTGGTGTTGTTGATGGATGTTGGTAATGATGTCTATTTCTTCTTGGATGTATTTCACGGGTGAAATCCGTACTGCATTGCCTTGGTTATTTTTTGTTCTGATTGGATTTTGTATGTATCTGGGGCTGTTGTTTGTGGTAGTTCGGCGAGGTGTCGTATGCGCTGAAGAAACTTTTTTCAAAAAATTTATTTGCATTGTTTGTTCTGAAATTATTTTTCTTAGATTATTTATTTCATATACTTGGTTCTCTATTTATGTGCGCTTACTAATTCTGTAGTCAATTCTTCTATTTGAACTCTATTATTGATGATCAGCATCCGTTGGTAGACTGTGGACAGTATCATCTAGGAAAGATGAATTATAAAATGTATTGTTTTGAATACTTAGATTTATATCAGAGTTTGTTTTACGTAGTTTCCGTCTCATCGTTATATTATTATCCATTTTGTTGTTTTACTTTATTATTTTCTAAATGTTTATTTGTTTGCTTAGTGCGCCCTCTGTTATCGACAACTCTGTTATCGTATTGTCGCAGTACGTGTGTCATATACGTTGCTAATATCAGTAAAGAGTATTTTGTTTTGAATTATTATAACAGATGGCGCTATAATGCTTGCTGATTTATTATATGGCGATCGATTTAGCTTCTAATTTGTAGATAGTTTCGATAGATGTCGTTTTTAAGCATTAAGTTTGTTCGTTATAGAAACAAAAACCACTCGACGGATTTCAACAAAACTTGGTACAATTGTTCTTCATACTCCTGGGCAGGTTATAGTATACTTTTCATCACGCTACGATCAATAGGAGCAGAGCAGTGAAGGGAAATGTTGGGAAAACAGGAGAACTTACTCCATTTTTAAGCTTCCGTCGCGTGTGCAGCCTTAATAGTTAAAGCTACACAGAAAACATGTATGACGGAAATGTTCTCCTTAAAATTATATAAAAAATATTCCACGACAGCAAATGTCTATATTTTATGGTTGACTCACTATAACCTTTTTAATGGTTATCGAATTTGTTCTGAAACAATGCATTTTTTGGGGAGGGGTTTTTATAAACATGGTATTAATTCTTATCCAAATAAATACTTTATTTATCACAAGTATTTAATTTGAACAAAGTTGCTCTTACGTCATTTGATTTCAACGAATATCTTAGGAGATATAACAGTTTTAAAATATCTCCACAGCAAAATTAATATTGTTGTTTGTATGTTGGTTTGTTACCTTTACCATGACTAAACGGGAGAACGTATCCTAATGAAATTCAGCAGAGGGATAGACTGTATCCTGGGGAAGGACATAGGTTATCTTTTGTCTCACAAATTATCTTGAAGGGGGTGAAATAAGGGTTGAAAGTTTGTATGGGCAGTCCGTAATACCTCAACTTAGGGATCTGAAAATTCTTATTTAGGCTTTTGGTAAGAAATAAATACGTATTTCAACGTTTTTAACAAATCATCCCAAAAAGGGGCGAAGTGAGGAGTTAACTTATGAGGTATTCTTTAAATGTAATCTCAAGCTAACAAAAGCAAGCACAACACCTGAGAGTCAAGACGATCGCTATAGGTGCCTCAGTGCAGAAGACAACTCCTTGGATTATATACTTCTGCTCCCGAAAGCAACCTCCACGCGGGCGGAGCCGCGAGCAAAAGCTAGTCATAAATATAATCATTATTCCTATGGTTAAGTTTGCTCATACTTCTGTCCGAATCCATGATTATATGTTTTCTATTACGTCTTAAAATCTGCCCTGTATATAATTTTACTAAATAAGATCGAAACCCTTGAATTGCTTCAATTACCCCTGGAGTCCACTGACCATGCATCTTAATTTTAACATTTTGTTTCAATTTTAAAGGTTTCAAAATTCTTGTTCCTATATCATAGTACTTTTTCTGACAACCCTGACGTTCTCTTAATTTCTGTATAACGCCCTTTTGTATCTTCGGTAGTAATAAGCTAGGAGGGCACAGAACGATACTTCTTAACTTTCTGTTATATAATAATTCAGCCGGTGAAGCTAGAGTACTACTGATAGGGGTATTAAGATACTCTAATAAAGCTATATTAAAATCCGATTCATTAAAAGTTGTTTTTCTCATGATATTTTTTATTGTTTGTATAGTGCGTTCCACTTGACCATTCGATTGGGGATATCTAGGGGAAGAGGTGACATGTTCAAAATTCCAGTTTACTGAAAAATCTTTAAACAATTTCGACGAAAATTCGGGTCCATTATCTGACATGACTATCTGAGGAATACCGTGACGCCCAAAAATATTTTTTAATTGTTTTATTACCTCACCCGAAGTATTCGAACGCAATTCACTCAATTCAACAAACTTACTAAAGTAGTCAATCACAATTAAAAATGATTTCGAACTGAAATGGAATATATCCGTTCCCACTTTATACCAAGCCCTCTGCGGAACCGTATGTGATATGAGCGGCTCTTTTGTATTATTTTTCCTATATGTTAAGCACGCCTGACATTGTGACAGGTGGTCAGTTAATTGTGAAGACATATTTGGCCAAAACATTATTTCCCTAGCCCTAAGCTTACATTTTTCTAATCCTAAATGACCTACATGTAGGGCATCGAAACTCGGTCCAATTTTGAAAACCCGGGTTTTCGGGTCAAAGAGTAATCAAAACCCGGGTAGACCGGTTTTTTCGAGCATTTCGATCTTTTAATTGTATTTTTTTAAAATACACTAATCTGCGTTTATATATCGATTTCCTACAATGAGTACAAAATATAAAGGATGAGGAAGATTTTAAATAACTGAAACAGTACTTTACAAATTACAAAAACAGTTTTAATGTTTAAAAAAGTGATAAAGATTTATTTATTCTTCAGAATATCTTAAAACTTAGTGAGTAATCTAGTTTTTTAAATCACAGACTTGCAGAGATTAGTTTTAACATTAAATGAATTATTTTGGTAACGTTCACTTATTGTATTTAAAAGCTAATAAAAATAATATCTTCAAAAGACATTTTAGTAGTATCACAAATAATTTTAACATTAATAAAACTCTTCTTCGCATTAACAATTAAGTATCGAATAGTTCTAGTCTTCTATTCTAATATAATTTTAATTGCAGTCATTTAGTTAATAATCAGTTCTTTATCTAATTAACTAAAATACTAATTAAAGAAGAAGTTATGCATTTGACACATAATTTAATCAACATAGTTAAGACATACCCTCTGACCATCTGACCACTTTAGAAAAAAAGAGATATTCATATAAAACAATAACGAATACCATTTTGGATATATCGTAACGTAACAGAAATCAGAACTGAATTATTAGAATTTCTTCTTACTTATGTAAAATGAACGTAAAAAAATTAGGCCATCCAAAGTGTTGTCACTCAAAGACGAACGCAATCTATTGCAGACAATTCCAGCCGAAGAAAATATACACTCCGGCTCGACGCTAGTTAGTGGAATAGTTTTTAAATTTTCATATACCAGCCATAGATAAAGCCCTCACTGTCGCGTACCGCCATTCTCGAAGAGTGCCATTTCTACCCTCAGTTGTAAGCAAATCGTCTGATGGATAAGCTGATCCAGTTTCAGGAGCAGTATTATCAGTAGCAACAGCTTGACTTAACTGTCTGTTCAGTTCCTCTTCATTTGTCAAAGTAGACATCTGAATGTCAATTTCTCGCAGGTCTTGGGTCTGGCGCTGGCAAATTTTCAAAAGGTATATTTTTTTTTTGGTTGTGCGTTTAATCAGATTAACAATTTTGTTTAGCATTTCACCACCTGTAGGCCGATAAAAAACAGTTTAATCTTCATTTTGAATGTTCTCAAAATATTTACCCGGATTAGTCAATTACTGTAGTGTTGCTGCTTAAGTTAGTCTTCTTTCTGCATATTGTCTGCTCAATGCAGTTGCCATTTTGTTACTTAGTGGTGTCTTCATTTCATCCATTTTCTTCAATGCAAACTTTAGAGAAACATCAGCTGTAAGTAATGTTGCATCGCGTCGGCATAGCGCCTCGACGACAGTTTTAATAACATCCAATATTTTATGGATCTCATCTATATTTCTCCAGTCCTCATCAGTAAATGCAATGTCTGTTTTTAAATCAATTAAAGCTTTTGTAATAGGTATTTTCAATTTCAGAAACCGACCTAACATGGCAGGAATGCTACTCTAGCGCGTTTTCCAATCTAACAGCAGGGAGTAATCCTGTCCAAAATCAGCTCTGACGTATTTTTGAAGGATGTCATCGTTTTTTGTTGGAGAGTTCTTGAAGATTTTTACCACTTTTCGTACTTTTGATAGCAGATCGTTGTATCTAAAAGACTGTGTACTGAAAGAAACTTTTCCTCGAATCCGGCATTGCGTTTGTACATTACGTCCACAATTGCCAGCTGAACGGCATGAGCGATGCATAGCTGATGGTATGACTTAAGGGACTTCCCTAATGCAACCATTAGGCTGCGACCGTCTGTGGTTTGAGCGACGATGTCATTTGTTAAGAGATACCCCATATTCGTCCAACTTGGCCTCAATCAATTGTACGCATGAGGCTGCATTCATGTACCCGTGAATGCGTATGAGACCTAGATTTCGAAAACTGCTATCCCTTGCAAAATTTGGTAAATGTAAAATGAGCCCTATATATCTTCTATTTTTATTGGATATCCATTCATCGAATGATATCGAAAACTTCTTTTCATCTGACAGTATAATTTTTATCTCGTTGATTATTTCTAGCTTTCTTTATCAAAGTCTTTGAGAATTATGTTGCGAACGGTATCAGCAGTAGTGGGTATTTTCCCGTTTAAATGCATTAGCTGTTTTATTGGTAGGAACGTACCAATGAAGCTACTTTTTACGTAATAAATAATAATTTATCAAAGCGTGTTTTTATTCCATTTACTTATTGTTGCATTCGAAGTGGCTTAAATTTACTAAATAACAAAAACAAAAGTATTAAAAAAAACCCGAAAAACCCGAGTTTTAAAAATCAAACCCGGTTTTTTTTGTAATCCCCAGAACCGGGAATACCCGGGTTTTTTCGGTCCGGGTAAACCCGGGCTCGATGCCCTACCTACATGATATTTTTTAACATTGTTTTACGCATACACTTAGGTATTACTATTCTATTACCCTTCCATATTAAGCCATAATTTACTGTTAAATCCTCTCTACTGTCCCAATATGGTTTTAAAATGTCTGTAATTTCACTTTTATGCATAGGCCAGCCCCTTTTTATAATTTTAAACAATTCCTGCATTTCCGAGTCATCTTTAGTATGTTTTTGTATTTGTATAAAGTGTGAGTCAGTAAGTGGATTATCAGCTGACAACGCACACACTTGCGCCTGCGCCTCGAGATGATCGCGAGGCGTTGTATTTGTATTATGGCTCGGTGCAACTGCTCTCGATAGTGCGTCAGCTATATATAGGTATTTGCCTCACTTGTACACTAATGTAAATGAATACGGTTGGAGCCTCATTAACATTCTTTGTAATCGCGGCTGGGCGTTACATAGCGGTTTATTTATTATATTTACTAGCGGTTTGTGATCTGTTTCTATAGTTACATCTTGCCGTCCATAAATATACATGTAAAACTTTTCACATGCAAATACACACGCATATAACTCTTTTTCTATTTGTGCGTAATTTTGTTCGGTTTTAGATAATGATTTTGAAGCATAACAGACGGGCAGGTTGTCTTGCAATAAACATGCGCCTAAAACATTTTTACTCGCATCTACCGATAATACAACCGGTTTTTCTAAAGTATAATATTTTAGTATGGGAGGATTACACAGTTGGTTTTTAATTAATGCAAAACATTTTTCATGGCTGTGATCCCAATGCCACGCCACTTCTTTTTTTAAGAGTTCCCGAAGTGGGGCTGTTTTTTCAGAAAAGTTTTGGATAAAATTACTGACATATGTTACAATTCCTAAAAACCTTTCCACGTCTTTCACATTTTTGGGTGTGGGCGAAGCGGTGCCTCCGCAAGTCAGTACGCGTGGTTCTGGTATGGAAAGGAGAGGATGGGATAATATCCAACATCCTACTAATATTATAAATGCGAATGTTTGGATGGATGGATGTTTGTTACAAATTCACGCCAGAAAGGCCGGACGGATCTGGTTGAAATTTGGCACAGATATTATAGTCTGGAATAACACATAGCCTACTTTTGATCCCGGAAAAAGGCACGATTCCCGTGGGATGGTTTCGTTTGTGTTTCACACAGAGCAAGGGATCGACATGATTTTATGCATTGTGTTAATTGAAGGGTCTGAAAAAGACAAGATTACTTTTTATCCCGGAAAATGCACGGTTCCTATAGGAAAGCATAATATAGAAAGATGTAATAGCTTATGGAAACACCATGGATTTTATACCTTTTCTTTCAAATATAACTACCACGCGGGCGAAGCCGCCAGCAAAAGCTAGTATCATTATAAATGCTATTTACTTAGGTTACGATACGACTCACAATTTTGTTTTTGTCTGATCATAATTTTTACTTATTTTATTAACACAACTCACTTTACAATAAGGTATGCACAATTACGCTTTGTACTGAGATGCATATTACATTAATTTATTACTTAAGTTGTAATAACGTCATGTGTAACTTTTAAAGTGGTAGACCCACGCTGTAGACATATTTGTCTACAGCATGAATGGACCGGCTCGACCGGGGTAGTACCACTGTCTCACAGAAAACCAACATAAAGTGACAGTTCACTGTCGCGTTTCGTATGGTGAGATATCCGGAGGCCCAGATTCCCCCGTCCCTTCCCTAATCCCTATTCGTGACCTTTAAGGCCGACAGCGCATACGTGATACTTTCGGTATTGTGTATGTTCATGGGCGGTGGCGATCACTTAACACCAGGTTAGCCACTGGCTCGTTTGTCGGACTATGATATAAAAAAAAGTCAGTCAAACATTATTTCGGCTTTACGACCTCTAAGTTAATGGCTTTTCAAGATTGATTGTCGAATCATGCACCAAATGGCGAAGTGCTCCCTTTAAATGTGTTTTTCATAGTGCTCCATTTTAAGAGTGAGATCAACTGATAAACAAATCAAAACCCCTCAAAATAGCAAGACGACTGACGGTACTAACATTTACAATAGATGGAGTTATTTGCAAGTTCTATTTAAGCCGCGGGCAAAAGCTAGTCTGCAACAACAGCACTGGTTCTGAAAATTTAAAATTCATTTACTCATTCCAGATTATGCAGTTCCGGGATATTACTTCACGAAAAATCTCCAGAAGATGTAGAAAGAAGGAAAACATTATGTCTCTGACAAAATATTTAGTATGGCATCTGCAGCCTCCTTAAATACAAGGATTTCTGAGGCGAACTAGAAATCAGCTTGCATACTAGAAAATATAACAGAAATTTCGTGGTTTATGTGCCATGATTAGTTCCCATCGACCCTGAAGACGGACACGTGATGTGTTGGACTCTACCATGGCGTGGTCGGAATGGAGGAAGTAACTATACTTGACAGCACTTCTGTCGTGGAGTCAATCTTGAACTGCACGATTGCTGATGAGGTAACTTTATAATTTTAAAAGTGCTCCAATGAATTTGGAAGTTCGTCGTTGATGTTTAAAGGCGAAGAATTTGAAAAAGTATAGATTTATTTAGTATTATTAGGTTTAAATACCTTTAACATCTTTTGTACGATAGTTACGCTTTAATTTTGAACTTATATATAAAAATCCTTTCGAATTTAGAAAAACGAAGTTCTATAATGCGAATTTACAATGAGGGGAGGGGAGGCGGGGTGTTCGGGTTAGCTGTGTCTTAATGCACTGAAAATAAAAATTATTATTCTTTAAGCGAAATTACCATGCCTCGATTCCCCCGCCCCTCTTCGATCTCGTCAAATAATTTATATGGTACAGCAAAAATTTATTATCGATGGCGAATAATTTTTCATTTTGTGTAATATTTATATTATCTAGCGACGCTCACATTTACGACTTATTTCAATTGTATACCGGACATGTGTTCGATTTGTTAAATAACGCCATTTGTATTGTGCACTTTCTGTATATTCAAGACTTAAAACTCTTCTTACATCTTTATTAATTTCGAACACAATTTTAATTTGATTTAGGGTATTGGGTCTATTTGGTCTTAAGTGATTGATGTATGTATAAATAAAAGTTAAATGCTGTTCGTTGGTAAGCGAAACACTTGACAACGGCCTGACCGATTTGCTCAATATGTTACCTAATATTGTAATGTCTGACTGCGGTTTTTAGGTAATGATGAAATGGGAAATTAAAGTATACTTAAAAGTGCTTTTTTATGAGAGTTCAGTCCCAGGTACCGTTAAATATAGCTATAGCAAATAATAAATAACACCTGACAGTAACAAAGATCGCCTGAACATATCCTGCTGACAACGATTTGGCAGTATCCGCGATTGCATTTAGGGCAGTCACCGTAGACTTTCCTCGAGTGAAACCATGCTGGCAGCTCGAGATCCCACTGCAGACCGTGTAGGTGCTTACGACAGCATGACGCGTTCTAAAAGTTTCCGGAGAGTAGCGTTATGAGACACTATGCTTTTGGATCCGTAAGCGGCTTCTTATTGCCTTTTGGCAGAACCAGGAGACGACTGTCTTTCCAGACATCCGGAAATACGCCTTCGTCTTCACATTTGGCATACACCAAGTGTCCCATTCTGATATGGATCATGGTCCTGAAGCGGACGGCCCTGCACCCAAATGTCCAGTCCGCCGGGCACTAGGCTGTCTTACCGCGCATGTGATTAGGCGGTGGTCACTCGTGCTGGTCCTGACGTGAACGCGCCACTCGCCAACGTGACGGCTCCTAGTGGTTAGGGTAAGATCCACATTAGACTCACCATTTACTGTGCAGAATGTCGCTGGCTGGTCCTCTGTGTTGACTATATTGAGGAAGTGTGACGTGATCATGTCCTCACACGACGACCTCCGGTGATCCGCAATTACCCCTCGTCTTCTCGACTGCTCCATGGTACAGTGCCACATCGGCGAGTGGGCATTGCAGTCGACACCGATTACAATATGCCGGCCGTCGAAATGTGTCAGAATACGTGTTAGGTGCTCTATATGCGGGTCAATGGAGTCTGAGTACTTCAACTAAGCGGAGACAACTACCACGTCGAAATCCGCAATGTGTGCCACGTCGCAGTAGTCGTTTCTCCACTCCGGTAGGGTAGCAGCCACTATGTCGCTCGTTCGTGGCAAGTTCAGCCCCAGCCAAGTTTATCTGTCCAACATTCAGCGTCTTAGGCAAGAATTTAACGAGTTGCCGAATGGATCGCTCTACGGCGTTTGCTCTCGCAGGGGCGGCCCTTGACGCAGTTGTGTGGGTTGCTGCTTCCTTCCGGCCGAACTTCTTGCACGTCGGATATCGTGTTGTCTCCGGTTTGCAGTCGTCAGGCCTATGGCCTGTTTCTCCACAGCGCCCGCACACCACCTCAAAAGACATTGTATAAGAATGCCAGTATTTTGGGTTGGATGTTTTTAACGTCCCTGGCAATGATACCATCGGGACCTGCGGCTGTGCCTATGCGGCGGTTATGCTTCCTTTATTTCCACGTCTAAGATTAGATGCCATAATTTTTCAGCAATGGGTCGCCCTGTGCTTACAAGGGTGGGCGTAACAGCCTTATATTTCGACATTACTGCTGTCCAGTACGGTTCCATCACGTCTCGAGGCATGCCTTCGGCCTGATGTATTTGGTCATCTAGAACCCTTTTGGTGCACTGGCTGGGGCTTTTTCGCCATATGTCTTGGACAAGAGCGTACTCTGCTCTCCGCCTGGTCTTACTATTCACCTGGGTAGGTGGAGGAACTTTGGACTTCTGCAAACTCAGTGGCCTTACATTTGGAAATACTTATTTAATTAATAGGGTAATTTCAGCAAGTACAGTTTCTTTCGAATGCACTTTTACCCACGCAGAGATCTTATTCATCATGTCTGCGTACGGAATTTCCGCCACCGCGTACCGGATATGAGATGTTCACGAAGTATCTCATTGTAGTCTATGTCTCTTGTACATGTACATCAGGCATGCCGGCCTGTGTTTCCACGCAGGCCCACGCTCACGGTGGTCTCACCTATCTGAGAACTTACGTTGGCACCATCACCAACTTCCTCTACTTGAGCCAAACACTGTCTCAACATCTTCATATATTTGCTCCCCAATTCTTTATAGTCTGCGCACTTGTGCTGCCCTTTTATTGATTCGAGCACACTGGAATTGAAGGCATTAAGCAATACCTGATTTATTTTTATGGAAATCTTCGGATCCTTGTGCACAAGTTCCGCCTCTTTCAAGGCCAGCATACGCTTTTCCTCATCACGCCATCTCTCTTTAACATTTTAATCGCTTTTACTTTTGTGGCATCATACCAATCGGGGTGCGCACGTCTCTCATGGACACCTCTTCCAGTGATCGTCGTGAAAAAATGCGAACATTCGGGGGCTCTACATTAAAATTTTATTAAAGAACCATCCGTGCCCGGCTCGTCTACATGTCGGCCCCTTCATAATGTTGACGCGGCGCAATCAGTGGACCGTCCTGCATTTGGCTTACGAGGCTTATTCGTTTTAGGACCAACATACTTTAAAGTGCCGATCGGTTATAGTAGCCCCGATCGGCACCCCTCCCTCCACCAATTTAGATCTCCCACTTATGCTACCACTCATGTCTCCTTACAATGCCAGACTAGAGTTAAGCTCAACAGGGTCTTCGTTCCCCGCTAATTCTCCCAAAACCCGTTGCCTTGGCTAGTGTTTCGTTAAATAGTAGGTAGGGACAGTCGGAATCTTGTTAATCCATTGCGCGTCACTAATTAGATGATGCCTCGATTTGGCTATTTTTTTTTTGCTATCAGACAGGTCATGAGAACGTTCACGGAATCTGTTCATCATTTTGCTAATCTTTTGATGCCATATTTTATTTCATTCTATTATTATATATTGGTAACATACAATAGTATACAACATTCAACAAAAATATTAAGAGAGTCATAGTTACTCCCGCCGTTTACATGTGCTTGCTTGAATTTTTTAGGGATTTTCACCATTTTTTCATTAATAAATTTAAACAATCATGGTTATTTTGACAGCAGCAATTTAGGTATTGGTATGGATGCATGACTACAGGGTGGTTCACCCCATGAAAGTCCTGTCTGTTCCCACCGCGCCGTCGGCCCATGATCCTGTTGGGCGTTACCGTGCGGGACAGCAGCTGCGCGTTCTTCGAGTTTTGAAGTAATACTTCCTTGGTGCTATGCTCTGTTGTGGTTGTCGCGCGTATTGCACGTTTCGGTGGTGGCGTGCATAATGCCGTTTCACTTTATTATGTCTCCGCACAGTACACACTGGTCCATCGTTTCTTCTTCTCCGTCTCCTTCGGCTGTGCTCGACTCCTTCTCTGTTTCTTCTGCTCCCACATTCTCCTCTTCTGCTGGTGGTGGTGTTGGGGTTGGTATTCTCTGTATTATTGGCGCGTCGAGGCTGATGACCAAAGATCCCCAGGGGATCTCATCCATCGGTGGGTTGTTATATACCCTATTAGTTTCATGGTCTATGAAATCGAAAAATTCTTCGATGTTTATTTCTCCGCCGATACTCGTAATGCTGTCTGTGTGCGTGTTTTCTCCAGTACCTTGGCTGGTACTGGGTGTGGCATATGTGTCGATGTTTGGTTGCTCTAAAATTGGTCCCTTGAGGATTCTTATTTCTTCCTTGGCCTTTCTCCGCTCCTCTTCTAATTCCAAGCAATTGCTACATTTTCCTATATTATTCATTTTGCTGGTTATTGTTTCTATCTTGTTTGAGGTATTATAATCTATTCAAATATGTAATTTTTTGTCGCCTGGGTCACCTGGGTGCCAGATAATACTAAATATAAGAAAGTGATTTTCGATTTCTTATATAGCTTAGGTGGATTTTGGTATGTTTGGGGAAAAAATTTCTTCTTTTATATGGTTTCCATATTTTAATGTGTATGTAATGTTTTGGTTTGTGTGAGTGTTAGTGTGTGTGATGTCTATCTTGGCTATTTTCCTGCAATATTCCAGGAATAGTCTCCTAGTTTCTTTTTGTGACATGATTATTGGTATAGTGTTTTCATCTATTTTCATTTGAATTTTGGCTTCTGTTTCCGTTCATGGGCTTGGTTCGCATCTGGTAAGAAGATTTTCGTTGTTGTTGCTGTTTTTTCATTCTTGTACAATTTGTTCCATTTGTTTACTGATATCTCGCGTGTTATTGTTTTAGCAAATGAGATTGGCCATGTTATAGTCTGTCCTAGTTTTTAGCTTTAATGCCGCATCCTTGGCGAGAGTGTCAGCTCTTTCGTTCCCACTTAACCCGATGTGTGCCTTAATCCAGTAAAGTTTCACTTGTTTTTGGCCTTTTGCTATTTCTGCTAGATTTGTGTTTATTTGGTGAGCAAGTGGGTGTACTGAGTTACCTCTCGCAAATATTTCTTCTAAGGCAGATATGGAGTCGCTTAGTATGTTGATATTTTATTTTGTTTTCAGTGCTACTTTGGTTGCATCTAAGGATTGCTAACAATTCTGCTTGATATACTGAGCAGTATTTTTCTAGTTTTAGTTTTTTGCTTTTGGTCTCTGCGTTATTTTCCCATACGGATATAGCCGCGCCTGTTTTCCTCTCTATTTTGCTTCCGTCAGTGTAAATGTTGTAAATGTTCTTGGTTAAGTTTACTAATACGTGTTCTTCTGTTATGCTATTGATTTTAGTTTTTGTCTGTTTGCTGGGTATGGTAGCTTTTGATATTGTATTGGTCTTTCTACTTATATGTTCTTTAAAGTTGGTTTGTGTTCTTTTTTGATGATTTTAAATAATCCTTTTTTTTTCTCGTATCCTGATATCCAACGGGAGTGTTCCTGACGGTAGTAACGCCGAGTTTAGTGATGTTGTTCTGTATGCTTTGGTGATTTTTTTGGCAAAGCCGCTCATACAACTCTCAACAAAAAGATAACGACAACTAAGTACCTTGCTTAGTTGTCTTATATTTTTGTTGCTTTCTAACGCCCATGAACTTGCTGCGTATAGGATAGTTGGTTCAGCCACGGCTACGTACAGTGTTCTTATGAGTTTGGGATAAAGCCCCCATTATATCTTCGCGGCACTTGTTTGTTTTTTGTTAAATCTATGGCTTTTTTACATGCGTGTGTAATGTGTGTTTTGAATTTTAGTTTACTATCAATTATTATAGCAGCGATAACCTAGTTGGTTGCGGTACGGACTGCCAAGACAAAAGTCGTATGTTCGAAACCCAAGTGGCATACATACACCTCAGACTTTTCTAAAGTTATGTGTGTATTTAAATGTTAATTATCTCTTGCTTAAACGGTGAAGGAAAACATCGTGAGGAAACCTGCAAATCTGAGAATACTTACACGAATTTCGAAGGTATGTGAAGTCTGCCAACCCGCATTAGGCCAGCGTGCTGGATTAAGGCCTAACCCTTCTCATTAGTAGTGGAGGCCCGTGCCCAGCAGTGGGACAATGTTTAATACAGGGCTAGTATTATTTTTATTTTTTTATCAATTATTAACCCTAAAATTTTTATTTCATTTACTAATTTAATTGATGTTCCTTGCATTTTTAAGTTGATGGTGTTATATTTTTGCTTGTTGGTTATCAGCATACTTTTTGTTTTATGCGGCGCGAATTTCGATTTATTTTCCACTCCCCATTTGTGTACGTGTTCCAGAGTTCAAGTCGCTTGTTGTTGTATCGCTTCCGTTGTGTCTCCATCGAAGACTAGTATGACGTCGTCCGCAGATGCTTGATAGTAGTTGCCTCTCTGTTCCATTTCTTTCAGGAGTGGGTCCAGTAGAAGGTTCCACAATATGGGCCCTCCTATTGATCCTTGCACGCACCCTTTGTTGATGTCTTTTTCATATTCGAGATTTAGGTGTTTTATTGTTACTTTACGGTCATTTAAGTAGCTTGACATTAATTTTCTTGTGTTGATTGGGCAATTTACTTCGGCTAGTCTGTGTTTAATCATTGGCCTTCATGCGTCGAATGCTCCTTCAATGTCGAGTGATACTATTGTTACTATCTTTTTCTATTTTACTTTGGTTCTAACGTGTATTAGTAGGTTGTATAGTGCGTCTTCGGTGCCTTTTTAAGGCATGAATCCAGATTGATTTTTGCTAAATTTTAAAGTGCTATTTCAATCTCACTATGATGTTTTTTTCAAATATTTTTCCTAAGACTGGTAGTAGTCCCATTGGCATGTATGATTTTATATTTGTGTAGTCAGTTTTTCCTGGTTTTCTCAGTATTATTACAGTTCCTTTTTTCCATATCTTTGGGAAGTATTCTTGTTTTAGGCATTTATTGACTAATGCTAAGAATGCATCTGGGTCAAGTGCTATTGCTTTTTGGCATATGTCCGAGGTTAGCCCATCTAATCCCGGAGCTTTTTTCGGATTCAAGTTTGTGTCATCTGCGTAGAAGTTTTCAGCTATGTACTTTATTGTTTCTTTTGGGTTAAGGGTTTCTCCCTTCTTGTTTAATGGTAATACTGGGTATTGCTTCCGTGTTTTCCGATGGCTCTATAAATACTTTCCCATATACTTTCTTGATTGCTACTAAACATTTTCCAGTAATTTGCGCTTTCCTAGCCTCTTCCTCGTATTTTTCGTTTATTTTAAAAAAATCATTTATTACTATGTATTTTCTATCCGCTGCAGCCCATTTTATACGTCTTCATTTTGTTGCGGTTTTCTCGCATGTTTCTATTATTATTTCTGTGTACTTTGTTGTAATTTGTTCTATTTCGTTTGTAGTATATTGTTTATTGTTGACTTTGTTATTCCGGTCTCTTCCATTTTCTTTTTCATTGTTTGATTGAATTCGCTCCATTCTGCCTTGTTTGAGTTTTAGATTCTTGTTGCTTGGCTTATTTTTACGTCTTTGGTTTTATTTCTGGTGAGTTCTAATGTAAATGTTATAGCGTTGTGGTCTGAATTAATTATTTCTTCCTTTACCTTCCAGATTCTTGTGTATGTTAACATTTCGGTTGTGCATGCTGTAACATATATGTGGCTGGTGTATATTTTCCCTCTTATCGTATTAAAAGTGGGTGTACTGCCAACATTGTCATTTTCATCCAGCATACTTGCCATTGCTTTGCCTCTGTATTTGTCCCTGTCGCTGCCCCACCATAGATTTTTGGCGTTTGCGTCTCCTCCTATTATGATGTATTTTGAATCTAGTTTTTTAATAATTTGTTCGATCTGGGTGAGGTATTTTTCTATGGGTTGGTCAGGTTCAAAATAATATGATATCATTGCTATTTCTTTGTTGTATGCTTGGAGTTTTGCTACTGTTATGTGTTGTTTGTATGTTCTGTACAAAGTGTGATGTTACCAAGATTTATGGTAATATTTGGCTATTGCTGATTTTATTGGCCTATCGGTAGGTTTCTCGTTTTGTTATATCTTTATCCTTGGGTAACTTTTTACTTTGTTTTCTTTTCCTGTATATGGCTCTTGTATAAGACGTAGAGCGAAGCATTTTTTCTTTGCAACTGCATTAGTTCTTTCGTGGTGCTTTGTTTTGCAGGTTGGCCTGTATGATTCCTAGTTCTTGTTTTTCTGTTTTTTGTGTATTTTTCGAGCCTGTTACATTTGAGACGCCCTTAGCAGTAGTTAGTCATCGATCTGGCCAGTGCGTCCCATTTTTTCCTCGATGGGCAATCGTGGTCGAAGGCGTTGTTTGTTTTTCCTATTTTTGATTTGGTACAGTTTATGCATATTGGCGGCTTGTTTTCTTTGTGCATTTCGCATTCCGATTTTTTATGTTGCTCCCCGCAGTGCCTGCATGCTTCCTACGTAGCCTTGCAGAATCTTTTGCCGTGTCCGAAGCCAAGGCATTTGATGCATTGGATTAGGGAGGTTTGATCCATTACCTTTAGTCTGTGTATGTCGATATGTATTATTCCGGTGTCTGTAAGTTTTTTCCATGTTGTTAGTGATACTTGTATCACTACGTAGGCTAGTTGAGGATTACTTGTTCTCTTTCAATATTTCACTTCCATATTTAAATCATCTTTTAGTTCTTCCAATATGTGCTTATTTTGTGTTTTAATTGCTTTTATGAATTGTTCATGGGTATGATAGTTCAATACATCCTTTATTATGACGAGGGGTTCTTGGTTTTGCTTTTTCCACGTCTAGTTGATTATTCGTCATTTTTAACTTTTCTGAAACTTTCTTTAGTTTCTCCTTGTTGGCAAAACCCATAATAAACCTTTCTTTCTTTGGCTTTGCGTATTTTATCAATTTTGTTGCCTTCCTCCGTGGCGTTTATGGTTTTTCTTTAAACGTAAACAAGCAAGCTTGTGGAAAGAGAAAAAGAACATAAAGCTTAAAGCCCTACGGGAATTTCTACATAGCAACGCAAGCTAATAATTGTTAAACAATTAGGAGAAATTTATAATAGGCGGTTTCAAAAGGGAATCAGCAAAATCAGGATACAAGCAACCTGCAAACGCATAGGCAACCTGCCTGACATTATCCCCAGTACTCATGTACTGTGGGAGGATATCAAGCAGATACCGACATGCAGAGTTTGCTATGCACGGACAGTTCATTTCTACCTTCAATTCTTCGCCTTCGTGTACTGCTACCGATGTCACCGCATTGAATCTGCTCCATGCTGCAACCGGCCCTACGATTGCTTTTGACGAGATGGTCGACAATTCACGCTTGCCTATTAACCCCAAGCGAGTAAGTTCGTCCGCCGACTCCTGGCTCCATACACCACGCCAGTTGAGCGTAATGCTCAGAGCGTAATGCTCTTTTGGACAAGACTAGAATTGTCCGCGTAGTACTTTACCTTATTTACGTTCGCAACATCGAGGTTCGCCTGCTCAGATACAACTTGAGCATCAAGAACAATTGTTTATCTGCCTAGCGTGGCGACAAAATCCGGCTTACGCAGCCCCACGTCGGTGATATATCTGGGTTCTATTGCAACTTCGTAGCCCATCTTCAGCAGCCGCTTCCCTATAAAGCCTGCGACTGCATCATGACGTTTAATCCGGATGTCGTGTGTTCTAAAGCACTGCTGTGAAATATGATTCAGTATCTTCCACATTCTGACATCCGGCTCTGCAAAACCTTTCTTTTAGCCTCCCACGTGCCACTGTTGCTCTTGTAGGTAAAGCGTTTATGCGCGCCTTGATAGACATAACATAGTCACGCCCGTTTAGAAAGGTTGACGGATTGCCAATCCAGTCGTGCTGCCCAGCGACCTTTCTTGAGTCTTTGAGCGCCTTTCCATCGTATGTGTTATACAGAGCTGTTGCCCATCGAGCATTAATGTCTTTCGTCCTCATAAGAAAGGTGTTATCATCTTTGAGGCGTTTGCTCGTACTTTCCAGCTCTCGGTCGATGTATGCGTTTGCGACACTTCCCTCAATATAGTGCGCTTGCTTTAGGCGCGTTAGCCTGTTATACCTTTGGAGCGGCGCTCGCCACCTCAAGGGGGTCTATACCCAATCCTCCATCAAGCACTTTGGCGTGGAAGAAGATGTTGGGACAGTCATGCGGCAGATGCATCCAGGCTCTCGATGCCTGTCTGATCGTTCTGTCAATAGATATTATCATCCCGAAGGTGACATTCCCCAACGTTAACTGGTGAATCATACCAGGTAATACGATGTTTTTCATTGCCCACAACCTCTGTTGCGGCTTTAAAGGCGCTTATGTGTTATGTGTAAGCCATTATAGCCTAAATAGTGAACCATAACTACAATAAAAATTGATAATTTATTTTAAATGTACATTTGGTAGTAATAAATAGATTCCTAAATGAAACTTTTTCGCTTCTGGTATTATAAATTTGAATGTTTGGATGGATGTTTGTTACTCAATCACGCTACAACGGCTAGACGGATCTGGTTGAAATTTGGCACAGAGATAGATTATAGTCTGAAATAGCACATAGACTACTTTTTATCCCGATAAAATGCAAGATTCCTATGGGATAGCAAAATATAGAAAGGTGTAATAGCTTAAGATGCCTCCATGGATTCTATATATTCTCTTCCAAAAATAACCTCCACGCGGGCGGAGCCGCGGGCAGCATCTAGTATCCATTATGTAGTCACATATGGCAGTGGGTACGCCCTTAACCTGCATAACTTTCCTGAGCGCACCAAAGGAAACCGAATCAAAGGCCTTGGCCATATCAAGTGTGGCAACATACACCTTCCTGCGTAGTTCTTGCTGGTGTTGTAAGAACTAGGTTCAAAAGTACAGTATTATCGGCACACCCGTCAGTAGGTCTAAAAGCTCGTTGCCTTGCATCAAGGTCTATGGTCTCTAGCAGCTTGGCAGGCACCTTGTGGAATACTCTGAGGAGCACTTATGAGACAGCAATTGGCCTGAACTCTCCAGGCGTATTTGCACCTTTCTTTTTAGGTTGTAGGACCGTACGGGATAGACATAAATCTACAGGCGCCTTCCCGCACCACATAAAGACATTGTATATGAATGCCAGTACCTTAGGTTGTACGTTTTTAATATCCCTGTTCGTGATACCATCCGGACCAGCCGCTGTGCCCAACGGCGGATATGCTTTCTTTATTTCCACGGCTAAGATTGGATGCCTTAATTTTTCTGCAATGGGTCGCCCTGTACTTACAAGGATGGGCGTGACAGCCTTATCTTGCGACATTACGGGTGTCCAGTACGGTTCCATCACGTCTCGAGGCATGCCTCCGGCCTGATGTATTTGGTCATATAGAACCCTTTTGGTGCACTGGCTGGGGCTTCTTCGCTACATGTCTTGGACAAGAGCGTACTCTACTCTCCGCCTGGCCTTACTATTCACCTGGGTACGTGGAGGAACTTTGGACATCTGCAAAGTCAGTGGCCTTACATTTGGAAATACTTCTTTAATTAATAGGGTAATTTCAGCAAGTACAGTTTCTTTCGAATGCACTTTTACCCACGCAGAGATCTTATTCATCATGTCTGCGTACGGAATTTCCGCCACCGCGTACCGGATATGAGATGTTCACGAAGTATCTCATTGTAGTCTATGTCTCTTGTACATGTACATCAGGCATGCTGGCCTGTGTTTCCACGCAGACACACGCTCACGGTGGTCTCACCTATCTGAGTACTCACGTTGGCATCATCACCAACTTGCTCTGCTTCCTCTACTTGAGCCAAACACTGCCTCAACATCTTCATATATTTTTATCACCAATTCTTTATGGTCTGCGCACTTGCGCTGCACTTTTATTGATTCAAGCACACTGTATTGAAGGCATTAAGCAATACCTGATTTATATTTCTGGAATTCTTCGGATCCTTGTGCACAAGTTCCGCATATACGTGAAATCCTTATAATATAATTGAACCATCTGGGCTTGGCTCGTCTACATGTCGGCCCCTTTATAATGATGACACGGCGCAATCAGTGGACCGTCCGGCAGTTGGCTTACGAGGCTTATTTTTTGTTTTGGGAACAACATATTTAAAGTGCCGATAAGTGGTGGTAGCCCCGATCGGCACCCCTCCCTCCACCAATTTAGATCTCCCACTTTTGCTACCACTCATGTCTCCTACAATGCCAGACTAGAGTCAAGCTCAACAGGGTCTTCTTTCCCCGCTAATTCTCCCAAACCCGTTGCCTTGGCTGTGGTTTCGTTAAATAGAAGGTAGGGACAGTCGGAATCTTGTTAATCCATTCATGCACGTCACTAATTAGATGATGCCTCAATTTGGCTATTTTTTATTTGCTGCCAGACAGGTCATGAGAACGTTCACGGAATCTGTTCATCATTTTGCTAATCTTTTGATGCCATATTTTATTTCATTCTATTATTATATATTGGTAACATACAATAGTATACAACATTCAACAAAAATATTAAGAGAGTCATAGTTACTCCCGCCGTTTACTTGCGCTTGCTTGAATTTCTTCACGTTGACATTCAGAGCAATGTTTTTTTTTAGGGATTTTCACCATTTTTTATTAATAAGTTTAAACAATCATGGTTATTTTGACAGCAGCAATTTAGGTATTGGTAAGGATGCATGACTACAGGGTGGTTCACCCCATGAAAGTCCTGTCTTTTCCCACCGCGCCGTCGGCCCATGACCCTGTTGGGCGTTACCGTGCGGGGCAGCAGCTGCGCGTTCTTCGAGTTTTGAAGTAATACTTCCTTGGTGCTCTGCTCTGTTGTGGTTGTCGCGCGTATTGCACGTTTCGGTGGTGGCGTGCATAATGCCGTTTCGCTTTATTATGTCTCCGCACAGTACACACTGGTCCATCGTTTCTTCTTATCCGTCTCCTTCGGCTGTGCTCGACTTCTTCTCTGTATCTTCTGCTCCCACATTCTCCTCTTCTGCTGGTGGTGGTGTTGGGGTTGGTATTCTCTGTATTATTGGCGCGTCGAGGCTGATGACCAAAGATCCCCAGGGGATCTCGTCCATCGGTGGGTTGTTATATACCCTATTATCTTCATGGTCTATGAATTCGAAAAATTCTTCGATGTTTATTTCTCCGCCGATACTCGTAATGCTGTTCTGTTGTAATAAAGATTTTCGTTGTTGTTACTCTTTTTTCAAGTTTGTACAAGAATTTGTACCATTCGTTCCATTTGATTACTGATATCTCGCGTGTTATTGTTTTAGCAATTGAGATTGGCCATGTTATAGTCTGTCCTAGTTTTTAGCTTTAATGCCGCATCCTTGGCGAGGGTGTCAGCTCTTTCGTTCCCACTTAACCCGATGTGTGCCTTAATCCAGTAAAGTTTCACTTGTTTTTGGCCTTTTGCTATTTCTGCTAGATTTGTGTTTATTTGGTGAGAAGTGGGTGTACTGAGTTACCTCTCGCAAATATTTCTTCTAAGGCAGATATGGAGTCGCTTAGTATGTTGATATTTTATTTTGTTGTTTTCAGTGCTACTTTGGTTGCATCTAAGGATTGCTAACAATTCTGCTTGATATACTGAGCAGTATTTTTCTAGTTTTAGTTTTTTGCTTTTGGTCTCTGCGTTATTTTCCCATACGGATATAGCCGCACCTGTTTTCCTCTCTATTTTGCTTCCGTCAGTGTAAATGTTGTAAATGTTCTTGGTTAAGTTTACTAATACGTGTTCTTCTGTTATGCTATTGATTTTAGTTTTTGTCTGTTTGCTGGGTATGGTAGCTTTTGATATTGTATTGGTCTTTCTACTTATATGTCCTTTAAAGTTGGTTTATGTTCTTTTTTGATTTTAAATAATCCTTCATTTTTCTCGTATCCTGATATCCAACGGGAGTGTTCCTGACGGTAGTAACGTCGAGTTTAGTGATGTTGTTCTGTATGCTTTGGTGATTTTTTTGGCAAAGCCGCTCATACAACTCTCACCAAAAAGATAACATAACATAACATAAATTTTGTTGCTTTCTAACGCCCATGAACTTGCTGCGTATAGGATAGTTGGTTCAGCCACGGCTACGTACAGTGTTCTTATGAGTTTGGGATAAAGCCCCCATTATATCTTCGCAGCACTTGTTTGTTTTTTGTTAAATCTATGGCTTTTTTACATGCGTGTGTAATGTGTGTTTTGAATTTTAGTTTACTATCAATTATTATAGCAGCGATAGCCTAGTTGGTTGCGGTACGGACTGCCAAGACGAAAGTCGTATGTTCGAAACCCAAGTGGCATACACCTCTGACTTTTCTAAAGTTATGTGTGTATTTAAATGTTAATTATCTCTTGCTTAAACGGTGAAGGAAAACATCGTGAGGAAACCTGCATATCTGAGAATACTTACACGAATTTCGAAGGTATGTGAAGTCTGCCAAGCCGCATTAGGCCAGCGTGCTGGATTAAGGCCTAACCCTTCTCATTAGTAGTGGAGGCCCGTGCCCAGCAGTGGGACAATGTTTAATACAGGGCTAGTATTTTTTTTATTTTTTTTATCAATTATTAACCCTAAATTTTTTATTTCATTTACTAATTTTATTGATGTTCCTTGCATTTTTAAGTTGATGGTGTTATATTTTTGCTTATTATAAACGTGACCACGGCCGATGCAACTCGGTCGAAACGTCGGGAAATAATTGTGGTATTTATACCATTATAATATTGCGCGATTAAGACCCGTTCCTAATTTTATAATTTGTATTCAAATCGCGAGAGTCTAAAACATTTATATTTTTGCTTGTTGGTTATCAGCATACTTTTTGTTTTATGCGGCGCGAATTTCGATTTATTTTCCACTCCCCATTTGTGTACGTGTTCCAGAGTTCAAGTCGCTTGTTGTTGTATCGCTTCCGTTGTGTCTCCATCGAAGACTAGTATGACGTCGTCCGCAGATGCTTGATAGTAGTTGCCTCTCTGTTCCATTTCTTTCAGGAGTGGGTCCAGTAGAAGGTTCCACAATATGGGCCCTCCTATTGATCCTTGCACGCACCCTTTGTTGATGTCTTTTTCATATTCGAGATTTAGGTGTTTTATTGTTACTTTACGGTCATTTAAGTAGCTTGACATTAATTTTCTTGTGTTGGTTGGGCAATTTACTTCGGCTAGTCTGTGTTTAATCATGGGCTTTCATGCGTTGTCGAATGCTCCTTCAATGTCGAGTGATACTATTGTTACTATATTTTTCTATTTTACCTTGGTTCTAACGTGTTTTAGTAGGTTGTATAGTGCGTCTTCGGTGCCTTTTTAAGGCATGAATCCAGATTGATTTTTGCTAAATTTTAAAGTGCTATTTCAATCTCACTATGATGATTTTTTTAAATATTAATGTGTATGTTATGTGTATTTATGTAATGTGGGAGGATATCAGACAGACACTGACATGCAGACTTCGCCAAGCCAAGACAGTTCGTTTCTACCTTCAATTCTTCGCCTTCGTGTATTTCCTCACTGACGTCACCGCATTGAATCTGCTCCATGCTGCAACCGCCCCTATGATTGCTCTTGAGGAGATGGTAGATAATTCGCGCTTGCCTATTAACCCTAAGGGCAAAGTTCATCCGCTGACTTCTTGCTCCATACCCCACGCCAGTTGAGCGTAATGCCAAAAACATAAAAGTCTGCCGGATGCCGCTCATTCTTGATCCTTTGGACAAGACTAGAATTGTCCGCATAATACTTCACCTTAGTTGAATTTGCAACATCAATGTTCACCAGCTCGGACACAATTTGTGCATCAAGAACAATTGTTTGTCTCCCTAATGCTGCAACTAGATCTGGTTTACGCAGTCCTACGTCGGTGATATTATATCTCTCGGCTCTGCTGAAACCTCATAACCCATTCTCAGCAGCCGCTTCTCTATAAAGCCTGCGACTGCATCGTGACGTTTAATGCGGATGTCATGTGTTCTAAAGCACTGGTGTGAAATGTGATTCAGTGTTTCCACATTTTGACATCCAGACTCTCCTTGAATCTTTGAGCGCCTTTCCATCATAGGTGTTTAAAGAGCTGTTGCCCACTGAGCATTTATTTCTTTCGCTCTCGTAAGAAAGGTGTTATTATCCTTGAGGCGTTTGCTCGTACTTTACAATTCTCGGTCGATATATGCGTTCGCGACACTTCCATCAATATAGTGTGCTTACTATAGGCACCTTAGCTTGTTACATCTTTCAAGCGGCGCTCGACACCTCAGGGAGTCTTTACCCAGTCCTCCATCAAGCACTTTGGTGTGGAGGAAGCTGCCCTAAGGCAGTCATGCGGCATGTGTAACCAAACTCTTACTGCCTGCCTGATCTTTCTGTCAATAGATCTTCACATCCCGATGGTGACCTTCCCCAACGTTATGACGAAGTTAAATAAGGTTGGTGAGAGTAGATCGTATTGTTTTACCCCGCATTTGGGGAGAATCTTCGCTGAGACCCAATCTCCATGCTGCAGTATTGTTCGACTCTGATTGTATATATCCAGTATATATTCATTCATAGCAGTCGGTACACCCTTAACCTGCATAACTTCCTTCAGCGCACCAAAGGAAACTGAATCGAAAGCTTTGGCCAATATATACGTTCCTGTGTAGCTCTTGTTGGTGTTTAAGAACTCGGTCCAAAAGTACAATATTATCTGCACATCCATCAGTAGGTCTGAAAGCTCTAGCCGCTTGGCCAGCACCTTGTGGAATACTCTAAGGAGCACTGATGAGACAGCTATTGGCCTGAAGTCTCCAGGCACGTTTGCACCTTTCTTCTTTGGTAATAGGACCGTACGGGATAGGCATAAATCTACAGGCGCCTTCCCGCACCACATAAAGACATTGTATATGAATGCCAGTATCTTGGGTTGGATGTTGTTAACGTCCCTGGCCGTGATACCATTGGGACCTGACGCTGTGCCCAACGGCGGTGCCCATGCTTTCTTTATTTCCACGGCTAAGATTGGGTGCCATAATTTTTCTGCAACGGGACGCCCTGTGCTTACAAGGTTGGCGTAACAGCCTTATATTTCGACATTACGGCTGTCCAGTACGGTTCCATCCCGTCTCGAGGCATGCCTTCGGGCTTATGTATTTGGTCATCTAGAACCCTTTTGGTGCACTGGCTGGGGCTTTTTCGCCACACGTCTTGCATAAGGGCGTACTCCGCTCTCCGCCTGGCCTTCCTGTTCACCTGGGTAGGTGGTGGAACATTGGACTTTTGGAAAGCCAATGGCTTTACATTTGGAAATACTTCTTTAATTAATATAATAGTCATTTCAGCAAGTACAGTTTCTTTCGAGTGCACTTTTACACATGCAGAGATCTTATTCATCCTGTACGCGTACGGAATTTCCGCACTCCACGGCGTACAGGAAATGAGATGTTCACGAAGTATCTCATTGTAGTCTTTGTCTCTTGGTGTTACATCAGGCATGCCGGCCTGTGTTTCCACGCAGACACCGCTGACGGTTGTCTCACCTATCTGAGTACTCACGTTGGCACCATAACCAACTTGCTCTGCTTTCTCTACTTGAGTCACACTTTGCCTCAACATCTCCATATATTGGCTCACCAAATCTTGGCTTTGGCTTACGAGACTTGTTTATTTTGGGACCAACATATTTTAAAGTGCTGATCGGGGTTGGTAGCTCCGATCGACACCCCTACCTCCAGCAATATAGGCGCAGGGAGGAGGCGCAGTGTTGCAAGTTAGCTATCGCTCGGATCGTCATATTTTGCTTCAGCCTCGGTAGCAGATGTAAGACGCTTGACAACCCAAGCAACTAGACCGCTCAATAGTCATAGTTACTCCCGCCGTTTACCCGCGCTTATTTGAATTTCTTCACGTTGACATTCAGAGCATATAATGAAATTATAAAAGATG
Organism: Laothoe populi; assembly: GCA_905220505.1. Classification (NCBI taxonomy): domain Eukaryota; kingdom Metazoa; phylum Arthropoda; class Insecta; order Lepidoptera; family Sphingidae; genus Laothoe; species Laothoe populi. The sequence goes on from HG992170.1 coordinate 5,304,487, forward strand.
ACTGTCACAAACCGTCTCCCACTTATGCTACACCTCAGGTCTGTTTACAATGCCAGACTAGAGTCAAGCTCAACAGGGTCTTCTTTTCCCGGTGATTCTCCAAGCCCGTTCCCTTGGCTGTGATTTCGCTAGATAGTAGATAGGGACAGTGGGAATCTCGTTAATCCATTCATGCGCGTCACTAGTTAGATTTTGTTTTAGACATGTGGCTATTTTTTGCAATACGACAGCGTGTGAAAACGTTCACGGATTCTGTTCATCATTTTGCTAATCTTTTGATCCCATTTGTATACTTTATTATTTTTATTTTCAAATCTTTTTAATAATACAAAAACCTTTTAGCAACATTCAATAAAAACACATGTCAAGAATATTTAAACAACTAGCAAAATAGCAACTCAAACGCATGCACAGTACGAATGACAAGAGGGGGAGGGGATAAATTCTGCAAACGCAACAGCAACCTGCCTGACATTATCCGCAGTACCCAGGTACTGTGGGATGATATCAGGCAGACACTGACAATGAGAAAACAACATTTTCCAAGTCATAACGTACATAAACTGTTAATACACCAGCTTATGTGTTAATGTAGTGGAGTAAAACTGGGGGTGAGTTGTTGAAAAATAGCATATATACAATATAATATGTTACAACATGTCACCTCCACATAGTCATCCACGCGACAAACATCCCAGCCAATGTAGATCCTTCCCTTCTCCACCAGCACAGTCCTCAATTCTGGGGAGCATTCCAGGACAACCATCGTGGTGCTGCCTCCTTTGCGGGCCGCAAAGGAGGCAGTTTTTTGAACGCAACCCTGCCCGATTTGAGAAAACGTTCCAGAGGCCAAGATTCCGTTAATCCAGAGAAGTTCTGTTCCTAGATAATCTCCAGGAGCTGGTCCTTGTCCGGGTCCCCACTGACCCCATAGATTACCACTTGGGGCATGCGCTGTCTCGGCTCAGAGACGCGTAGAGTTGCCGGCATGGCGTCCTTGAGGCGCTTGGCCGCATCCTCATTTGCCGTCTTGACTAGGATGCCGGCATTACCTATACGGCGAACCTGTTCTACCTGGATGTTCGAGATCCTAGGGTTGACAGCCTTTTTGATTTCTGCCTTCGTGTCGTCCGTGGTTTTTAGCGTACCCTGGCCCTACTCTGAAGGATAAACCGCCAGCGTAGGCCCGCTTGGTGCCGGGATGGGCACAGTGGCGCTCCTGGTACGGACGACCTGTGAGAAGGACAAAGACGGCTGAGCCGGGAAGGGGGCCGGCTCCATACTATTAATCCGGTCGAGCTTGTCCTCGATGGTCGAGAGCCTGATATTGTCCCTCCCTAAGGCCACCAGCTGAAGCTCCAGGGACGAGCACTTCACCTTTGCGCACGCAGCCTCCCGCTCCATGTCTCCCAGCCGCACCTCCAGAGCAGCCACTACTGCCAGGATCTCCTGAACTTTGTTATTGACCACGTTGCGGTCATTGGCGTTTAACTTAAATTTCTTTTCAGAGACTTGGCCATTTGAGATATGACCCACCTCCCTTAGAGCCCCGCGCACACGGTCTAACAGCTCCAATTTCGTGGCCCGACTAAGACTGCAATGGCTGCTAGATGTCCCAGCATTGGTTGGAGATGGTACGTCCTCCTCGGCTAAACCCATATCAGAGGCTTGGGGCGGGGCGGTTGTGGGCCTGTCCTCCTCTTCAAATCTTCGCTGGGGGCCTCGTACCTCCTCCGGCGAAGGTAGAGGTCACTTGGCTGCTTGCGGGGGAGGGGTCCTGGTAATGGCCCGTCTAGGCGTAAACACGCTCTCAGCGCCACCTACTGCCGTGCGCAGCTCCTCCAGCTCCCGTTGTTTGGCCGCGATTAGGACCTCTATTGAGCGTCGGCGCTCAACGCTCGCAACATCTTCATCGTCCGACATTTTAGTTTCCCACGATGTGGTTCCGCAGTATGACTAAGAGCCTTAGCCTGATTATAAATAAAATTTTGTAACGTCAACACCGGTACGCACCCGTCAGCCACCAAGTCACCAAGTGCGCACAGCGCACAGTGCGCAAAAGGCCGTTCGCCAGCGCCGTAAAAGGCGCGGGAGAGTTCGCGCAGTGACAGTGACAGCGGCACTAGACAGCTGTCACACGCCACGCGGACGCAGAGAACATGTAACTGGATTCTGCTCGTCAATGTGTTGGGGTGCGCGCGTGTTCGTTCGGGGGTTCACATGTTGGAGGATAACCTCTAATATGTGAGCCTCTGGCCGGGCACGTGTGTGTCCCGGCGCATTGACGAGCAGAATCAAGTAAATACTTGAAAGTTGAAATTCCTACTGACTTCTAAAATACCGAACAAAATACTGACTCACTTGACATTGGCGGAATAGCTTCTTAGTTAAGCTCGTCGCCATCAAACAAAGAAGAAGAAGAAGAAGAAGAACATGTAACTGAACTAACCTAAAATATAACCTACAAATGTCTAAACACAACACACTGAGAATTACGATACTAATTAAATTAAATAAGCAATTAAAAATCTAATTAAGCGTCCCAAATGCGCAAATTCATCGGTAGCAGATATAAGACGCATGACAACCCAAGCAACTAGACCGCACGGTTAAGAGAGTCATAGTTACTCCCGCCGTTTACCCGCGATTGCTTGAATTTCTTCACGTTGACATTCAGAACAAGTAATGAGACCTTGAAAGTAGTGGTTTTTCAGCGACGATCGCGAACGATCTCCCACTTATGCTACACCTCTCATGTCTCCTTACAATGCCAGACTAGAGTCAAGCTCAACAGGGTTTTCTTTCCCCGCTGATTCTCCCAAGCCCGTTCCCTTGGCTGTGGTTTCGCTAGATAGTAGATAGGGACAGTGGGAATCTCGTTAATCCATTCATGCGCGTCACTAATTAGATGACGAGGCATTTGGCTTTTTTTTTTTTGCAATCAGACAGGTCGTGGGAACGTTCACATGGTCTGTTCATCATGTTGCTAATCTTTTGTCACCTTTATTTAACTCTATAATACAAAATTGTCATAAAAAAATAATACAAATCACGAGTGCCCAATAAATCAAACAAAGCAATACAATAATACAATACAAGCATTGCACCCAAGGGGGGTCCCACGCCCCCTTGCCATCAGGCACCTTCAACATATATTCAAACTGAATACAAAGCAAAAATGGAACAGGCAACCGCTTTAATTAAACAAGCATTAAACAAAACAAGCAAAACTTGGGAAGTGGGAATTTATACACAGCGATGCAAGCTAATAATTGTTATTAACAATTAGGAAAAATTAATAACAGCGGTTTCAAAAGAAAGTCAGCAAAACCAGGACACAAACATCCTGTAAACGCATCAGCAACCTGCCTGACATTATCCCCAGTACTCATGTACTGTGGGAGGATATCAAGCAGATACCGACATGCCGATTTCGCCATGCACGGATAGTTCATTTCTACCTTCACTTCTTCGCCTTCGTGTTCCTCGCCACCGACGTCACCGCATTGAATCTGCTCCAAGCTGCAACCGCCCCTATGATTGCTCTTGACGAGATGGTCGACTATTCCCGCTTGCCAACTAATCCCAAGCGAGTAAGTTCGTCCGCCGACTTCTTGCTTCATACACCACGCCAGTTGAGCGTAATGCCCAGAACATGGAAATCAACTGGACTACGCTCCAGTTTGATCCTTTGGACAAGGCTAGAATTGTCCGCATAATACTTCACCTTATTTGCGTTCGCAACATCGAGGTTCGCCTGCTCAGATACCACTTGAGCATCAAGAACAATGGTTTGTCTGCCTAGTGTGGCGACCAAATCCGGCTTCCGCAGCCCCACGTCGGTGATATATCTCTTCTTGACATTTCCGTCTATGGTTCTTAGGTATTATGTTTACGAACGAAAAGACATACAATTTCAGTAAGAGGAAATTTTGTATCAATCAATAAATACAGTATTTTTCATTCTCGATATAATAATCTTAAGATACTTTGTTCTTTTTCTAATAGTTCTTCTTAACAATGACTGCGGCCTCTACAATAATTGGTTTTACCTAATCTTGTGGCTCGCACATGCTAGTTGTGTTTGTTGACTCGCGGAGCGATCACGAATGCTTATACGTTACACGCAGGGCGCGTGGAGTTTGAGCTACAATCATGCGGCCTAACTCTAGGGTGTGCTCTGAGCGCCGACGAAAACCATAGTTGTGTGAGGGCCGCAGCCGTGCATAGATTGTTTTAAATTGCATGGCCTGTTGCGACTAGCGACGTATGCTTGTATAGATGTTTGTAAAACACACCTGATGCGTGCCAGCCGCATGTTGATGTGCACATTCAAACTCACCATGCGTGTTTGTCGCAGTCAAGGTATTAAGTAACTGTTTAATTGCATAATACTTATTGATAAGCAGTAAGGTGTAACTGTGGGTAGCATACGTATCAAAAACTGTCTACTTATCATATTATTCTACATTGTAATGATTTAATATGTATTTTTAGATACTAATATGGATTGCTGTTGTAGTACCTTATTTATAATAAATGTAAAAAACAAATAAAGTTTTTATTATTTCTCACCTAGATGCCTAATACATCACTGATTTCATGTTACATAATTATTCATTGTAATTATAGCTATACCTACTATGAAGGAAAATATCGCTAGGATACCTGTATATCGCGTGAATTTTCCGTAGCAATCAGTGGCGACCTAAGCCTGTATCTGCAGACCTGGGCTGATAAAATTAAATGAGGCTTCTGGTTTGCTTTGACATTGGTGTAGGCAATTGTAGTATAGAACCAGACCTGAATGTGGTCTGTTTTTGAACTGAAATCTTCTCTAGCCGCGTTAAGCGTTGCTGGAGGTCTACGACCGCGACGTGGAGATAGACACGGCCGCGGCGGCGGCGCAGTTGATGTGCAACGTAACATGTTCGTTTTTTTTCCTGGCATGGCAAAGTGACCACACTGCACCTGATGGTAAGTGCAGTGCCGGCCACTTAGAGTATCAAGTAGCGAGAGAAAATCTGTCCAGCGCTAGTCAACACAATCATGCCGGCCTGCTTCTTCACACACCATGGGCAAGAAGCTGAAGAAGCGGTCGAGGGTTTAGTGTCAGAGTACTCAGAAGGCCGTAAAACGGCCACACATCGTACCCCAACTAGACTCCCGACAAATACCCGATGTACACTGGCTAATCCCGGAACGAGGCACAATTGCGTTTTCCACTATGACGGGTTGTACACCCTGTGTACGGTGGTCGCTATCCGGGCAGATATGAATTTCCTACCACCAGCATCTTCTAATCTTATCTTACATCCCCCGAAGTATGCGTGACAAAACAGATAAACTTCATCACAACATCACAAGAATTGATATAGTACAGGAGTACGTCGTCGCAAATGGCTGGGACAAAATATACCATGAGGGCGATCACACTGACAGCTCCATACTGAGCAAAATATGTAGCATTCACCAACTGGCAACTGGCAATAACGTCTGATAGAAATAAAAGAAGAAACCAATGGCTGAGAAAAATGAAACATACAACTTCAACCCGGGACTGCTTCTTATACTCATTTATACTATAAAAATAGTTTTACTCCTGGAGGGCCTTAGAAACTCGAACCTCGAGGTTATGTTCCCCAGGATCAGAGAGGTCCGGAGCAGACAGCCTCCTTCGCCCACCTTATAGTCTCTCTCTCTACCGGTAATAATTGAAAGGTATTCTACAACAAGGGTATTCTACTATAGGTAGGCAGTCTACCACTCGCATTAGATTTGCGTAGTGAACTAAGGCCCAACGCCTCATTAGTAGGGGGGGCCCATGCTCAGCAGTAGGATAGTGTCTAATATAGGACTGATATTATTATGATTACGTAGAGGTACCTACATTGCTTCATATTTATTTTTTGATAATTTTGTGATAGCCCTAAAAACACAATGGAATCTACTTATCCATAAATATTATTTCTGTAAGATAAGTTGTATTTTCTGTAAAGCTAGGTTTAGTATAAGGTTTTGCTACTGCCTATCGAGGCACTAAAAAAAAATCCGCAGGGACTGCTCCTTGTTCCAGTCTTCATGAACTAGACTCAAGTATAGGTTTAATCCATTGTTGACGTTTAATCCATTCTCTTTGGCTAAAAGTATCTTCTCGTTTACCCTTTTTTATCGATTAGAAATTTTATTTCTCGCAGAATCTTATTACGACGTTATAAATATCCTTATACAAAAATGCAAAAAACGAACTAACTCAATTATTCTCAAATATAACATTTTTCTAAAGTATATTACACTATAGTGATTAAAGGAAAGCTTATCAAACATTTCAGCCCCCGATTGTAGTGAATGAATGAGACTAAACGTAATGACTATTTTTAATCATGATATAACGACATTACCACAATTTAAAAATCTAATTTAACCCCATCTATGTATGTATACTATCCTCAATATTATTCTATTTCTATTGTGATGCTCACTCTATTTCAATGAATGCCATGTACATATCTTTAATTGATAATTGATATTTATAACTCAATGTAACTTATGAATATTTTTGATGTATCTTATTAAATAAATAAATGATAAATTTTGTTAAACTTAATTTATATAGTATCAAGTACTAACGATTTTTCAGATCGGTGGAAACGCCATCTAGTGTTATGAACACAAATCAGCCTAAAGTAAATACTTTCGATTACAGCATAATGGTTACCTTCTTTTTACTTTAGATATATAATTTACTAGCTGTTGCTCGCGGCTCCGCCTGCGTGGAGGTTATATTTGGGAGCAGAAGTATACAATCCAAGAAGTTGTCTTCTGCACTGAGGCACCTGTAACGATTGTCCAGTCTCTCAGGTGTTTTGCCTGAATCTTGAGATTGCATCTAAAGAATACCCCATAAGTTTAACCTCAGTTTGCCCCTTTTAGGGATGATTTTTCAAAAACGTTGAAACACGTATTTCTTTATTTCCTACCAAAAGCCTAAATATGAATTTACAGATCCCTAAGTCGAGGAATTATGGATTTCCCATACAAATTTTTAACTCCTATTTGACCCCTTTCAAGGTTGTTTTTTGAGAAAAAAGATAGCCTATGTCCTTCTCCAGGATATAATCTATTCCCTTACCAAATTTCATTACAATCCGTTCAGCTGTTTAGTCGTAACAAACAAACAAACATACAAACAAACAGAGCTACTTTCGCATTTATAGTATTAGTATGGATTGAAAAATTAGAAGATTACTGATTTAAAAGTGCATAAAAAGTTATAGGAATAAATAATTTTAAAGGTACCTACTTATAAATGATTAAAAATAATAAAAGTATTAATAATAATATAATTAATTAGTATAATAATATCGAACATATTAATTACTAGCTGTTGCTCGCGGCTCCGCCCGCGTGGTTGTCATGTTTGGGAGAAAAAGTATGTTACAGAATACCAATTTTCATGCGTTTAACTTAAAAACGGACGAATTTTCATACAAATTTTCATCCCCTATTTTAGCTGCTTAGGGGTGGAATTTCCAAAAATCCAGAAAAAATTAACTTTTATTTTTAACTATAAGGCCAAATACTAATATTCATGAATTTCAATTTAACAATGACGGATTTTCATACAATATATCATCCCCCTATAATACCACCTTAGGTGTAGGTATTAGGGATGATTTTGAAAAAAAATGTGAAACACGTATTTCTTTATTTCCTACCAAAAGCCTAAATATGAATTTCCAAATCTCTAAGTTGATGAATTAGGGATTTCCATACAAATTTTGAACTCCTATTTGACCCCTTTCAAGGTTGTTTTATTAGAAAAAAGATAGCCTATGTCCTTCTCCAGGATATAATGTATCTCCTCAATTCTGCGCCACCGAGGCAGTCTCGGTCAGTTGTAATTGCGCATGCGTTACGATTGCTGTGCTGAGGTCTCGGGTTCGATCCCCGGGTCGGGTAAAGTGATATTGGGTTTTTCTATCTAGAAATTATCAGTATTAGCCCGGAGTCTGGAACATGTGCCCGGTATGGCGATAGGCTCGCCCCCTATCACATTATGGGACTGAAATTCGGCGAAAAGTGGGTGTACTAGTTACACCTCTGCCTACCCCTTCGGGGATTACAGGCGTGAGTGTATGTACATGTATAATGTATCTTCTTGCCAAATTTCATCACAATATGGTCAGCCGTTTAGTCGTGAAAAGGTAACAAACAAACAGAGTTACTTTCGCATTTATAGTATTAGTATTGATCGCCTTCTGGCTTATTGTCCTCAACAAAACTAGTTCCGTTAAAATTTGTTCTCAAGAGTCATCGAATAGAATTAAACGTATCGTTCTATAATAAGAGCAATACCTACTATTTTAAAACTATATTTATGACTGATTATCGTTCTGTATTGCAGTCATAGATTTTGGCATTCATTAAATTACTAAATCTATGCTTAAATTAACACAACACACAATTTTTTCAATATTTCCAACTAGCGCAGCGTTTGTATTCTCTTTGCTTCCAACAAGTGTTTAAGTCCAACGTTGCCGATTTGTGGGGAATTCTCCAAAGTGCGGAGAATCTCAAAGGAGATCGGCAGATTTGGAACAGACTGAACAAGATATTCTTAATAACCAAAAAATCACTTGTATTTTTTAGACTTTATTTCTCATTTTTATTTCATCCTACACCGGTGCAATCAGATTTAGAAGAAATATAACGATAACACAAAAATATGTCTACCATTTTTTATTGTAAATGATCGTGTGGTTGCTAATATAACTTTTGTAAATATTGTATCGATTTGCAAATTAACCTAATATCGATATTCTTTCAATTTTTGTTAAACGACATTGAATGTTGGCAAAAACTATAGAAGCATAAACATTGCAAGTACATTAGAAAGGCATTTGTTCAAACATTTATTAATCAAAAGAAAATACACTAAAATAAAATGGCTCAGGTGGTTCATCGATTTTATTATTGCAATATTGATCGAATGATAATTGACACTTCAAGTTTTTAACAGCTGTCCATTTTCAATCTCTAGCTTGCTATTAATACTTAATCTGTGGTATGTGATTTGTCGCGAGAAGCGTAGCTTCTCTAAGTAATCTGTGGTCGCGAGAGCGATGTGTTTTCGATTTGTGGTGCCGGTTATTTTGTGTTTAAACTTTACGACGACCCTTGGCTATTTTAACGGATTAATTATTTCTATTGGCGGATATACTTTATACAATGTATTCCCACCTTGAAAGGTGATTAGTGGTACGGTAAGGTAAGGTACATCGTTATTTATAATTATAATCATTAAGGAGATCATATCTGATGAAAATCATAGTCATTGAAGATGGTAGAAAATAGTAGATTATGTATACCGTTAAGTTGATAAAACTTTGAAACCCTATGACATGGCTCAAAAATACTTTATCGTAGTAAAATTGTGTCATATCCTTATTGTTAAAAACCATACCCCATTTGTGTTCACCACTTAGCCCAGTTTACATAGGAAACCTGCGGATATCCTTTATTGGGGAAAGCAATATACGGGAAAATGGCAATATATGGGATCTTGACATACTTCTTCCAGAATTACAAATTTTAGCTTAGGTAAAAAATTCAATTTCGGTATCTTTATTCTTTCGCCAATCATAAAATTGTTTTGTGAATCTTAGTACCTAGCTACTGTGAATAATAAATACGGCATTTTCACGGACTTGTATAGTCTGTGGATCAGTTTGGCTATTTGATCTATGGTCGCAGATAACCAACTTGAAACCATGGAGGCTGAGTATAAAGAGCACAATCTCTGTACACAAAAAAAGTGTTCATCAAAAACGACCAATTAGTGTGGTGCCACAGTAGCAAGTGGTGTAATTTCAAAGATAGCCCCAAAGTTATAAGCGTAGGATACTGACTTAGCACACTTAACTTCGTTTACAACTTCTAGATTCATAACATAAAGCGACAAATTGGCAGGGTGGCGCCAAGCACACTGCACTCCGTTTACAACTTCTACATTCATATCACACCACTTGCTATGCTAGCACTATTATGGTCGGTTTGTGAGTTATAATTTGCTGTTTCAGCTGGACACTTTTTCAACTTGTCCATATAAGATGGTGCTCTTAATACTCTTGGGAAATTTTATTTAAATTTTTGGGAAATTACACATATTCGCATTGGCAACCCTGTTACAGTTACACCCGTTTTGTAGGTAACTACAAATTGGAATTTAGTTCGTTCGTGAGTCGTCAATGAGCATGTAATTTTAAGAGACGGAACTTAGAATGATACATTATGACCATTTTTAGCCAACCATATAAAAATACAATGCTACCAACATAAATTCACTGACAATGACAATGATGACCTTAAAGTGAAAATGTCAGATAGGGATGTGCGATGTAAGGATCGATAATTGAATTTATCGATATATTTCATTTTATCGATATCGATCATATATAGCCGATAGAAGGTAATTGTTATGTATACGAAACTATTTTGTATATGTTTCGTAATGGTGATTGACAAATAAAACAGTTGGTATTGGACCTCGGTGTCGGCCTTGGAATCTGCGGAGCGGCATGCAGCAACGGCTTGTGCTTCAACGGCCCAAGGAGCCAGCATCACCGGCTCGGCGAATGTGTCAGAAAGCGACGGCTTGCATCAATTCAGCGCGGGATCGCAGGGTGGCGGCAACGGAGTAGCCGCGCGCCGAACATGTGTTCGTTGTGGCAAAACGGGCCATAAAGAAAATAAGTGTCGTTTCAAACAATATACCTGTGACCTTTGCGGCCAAAAGGGCCATTTAAAATCAGTGTGTAAAAATAAAAGTGAGGCAAGTGGCAACCGTGGGTATAAGTTTCGTCAAAGTCAATTTTTCCTAGAGGGCTCGGAATCGGAAAGCGAAGACTGTAATTTTTATAATTTAATTGTAAGCAGTAATGGAGATGGACCGTATTATGCATACCTCAATATTGAGAACACTACCTTTATAGTGGTAGAGCCACGCTGTAGACATATTTGTCTGCAGCATGAATGGGCCGGCTCGACCGGCGTAGTACCACTGTCTCACAGAAAACTAACGTAAAGTGACAGTTTACTGTCGCGTTTCGTATGGTAAGTGAGATATCCGGAGGCCCAGATTCCCCCTTCCCTTCCCTAATCCCTATTCCTGTCCTTTAAGGCCGACATCGCATACATGATACTTTCGGTATTGTGGATGTTCATGGGCGGTGGAGATCACTTAACATCAGGTGAGCACATGCTCGTTTGTCGGATTATGCAATAAAAAAAAAAAAAAAACTACCTGTAAATTCGAAGTAGACACAGGTAGTAAAATCTCTGCCATTTCTAAGAAAACGTATGACAAATATTTTTCACATATACTGTTAGAAAAAAAAACACTATCACTAAGGTCGTATACGGGTAACGTCATCGAAACACTTGGCTATATAACTGTACAAGTTACGAGCGGAGTAAACCGGGCTAAATTAATCTTATACGTGATTGAGAATGGGGGTCCTCCGTTAATGGGCATAACATGGATAAAACAATTACAGTTATCCATTGTTGATTGTCACAATATAGTTGAAAGTGATTTGATAGCGGATCCCTTGAGAGCAGAATATCCTGAGGTTTTTGTTGACGGTTTAGGTACTTTTAAATCCCAGATTCGTTTACATTTAAAAGATAAAACTCCAATTTTTGTTAAGTCGAGTCCATTACCATTAGCACTCAAGGAACCAGTAGAGAGAGAACTCGATAGACTTCAGCGAGAAGGAGTAATTTATAAAGTTGAAAGGTCAGATTACGGGACACCAATCGTGCCAGTAGTAAAAGCCAACGGTGGCTTGAGATTGTGTGGTGACTATAAAATTACATTAAACAAAGTCGTCAAAGATTTTCATTACCCGCTGCCGCGTATCGAGGATCTCTTCGCGGTTCTAGGAGATGGAGAAAAATATACGAAATTAGACTTATCTAATGCCTTCCAACAATGTATACTGGAAAAATACTCACAGCCACTGACGGTCATTACCACTCATGTAGGTACCTTTGTTTATAAACAAGTACCGTTCGGTATTAAATGTATACCGGAGAATTTCCAAAAAATCATGGAGCAGGTATTGAGTGGTCTTCCTTCAACGGCAGTTTTTGCTGATGATATTTGTGTAACAGGAAAAAACTATTCCACGCATTTGACTAATTTAATGGCAGTGCTCCAAAGACTAAAAGAAAATGGTTTACGCATTAATTTTAAAGATAGTGTTACATATCTTGGATATAAAATAGACAAATTTGGTTTGCATACAGACACAAAAAAGATTAATGCCATAGTAGGAGCTCCTATACCGTCTAATGTCACTCAATTAAAAAGCTTTCTAGGTCTTGTCAATTTTTATTCAAAATTTTGTGCTAATATGAGTGATTTTTTAAAACCATTATATAATCTTATTAAAGAGAATCAGTTATGGAAATTGAGTCAGGAATGTGATATGGCATTTCTTAAAATAAAAAAGGTGTTAAGCAGCTCTCCGGTATTGGCTCATTATAAACCAAATTTACCACTTATTTTGTCTGTGGATAGCAGTGCTTATAGTTTGGGTGCAGTGTTAACGCAGCGGTACGGGGACGGTAGTGAGCGGCCGGTGTGTTGCGCCTCACGCACTCTTAACGTGGCGGAGTGCAATTATTCGCAATTGGACAAGGAAGCACTCGCGATCGTGTTTGGTGTGACGCGCCACCACCAATATCTATATGGTCGGCATTTTATATTACGTAGTGATCATCGTCCGCTAAGTTTCATGTTTGGCAAAAATAAAGGTTTACCGGTGACAGCTGCTAGCCGATTGCAGCGATATGCTGTGAAATTAGCTGCATACAACTTTGAAATAGAATTCGTTAAATCTGAGAATAATTGTTTCGCCGATGCTCTTTCTCGACTTCCTCTGGAATCAAAAATTGGAAAACTTCGGAATGAAAGTGATGAATTCTGCTATTTCAATTTTGTACAAGATAACTTTCCTGTGAGTTTTAAAGATATTAAAACCGAAACAGCCAATGATCCTTTACTTAAAAAAAGTATATGGTTATGTAATGTATGGTTGGCCACTAAATGGTGTTAATGGTGAATTGGAAAAGTTTTACTTTAATAGAAGAGAAAGTTTGCACGTGCAACAATGGTGTTTAGTTTGGGGGTACAGGATTGTGGTACCAAAAGTTTTGCGTGAAACAATTTTAAAGGAAATTCATGAAGGCCACCCGGGTATCGTAAAAATTAAACAGATTTCTCGTAATTATGTTTGGTGGGAAAACATAGATGCAGATATTAAACGTGTAGTCCGTGAATGTGTTGTGTGCCGGTCGCAACGCGCCATGCCTCCGGCCGCACCGCTACACTCGTGGCCCTGGCCGAACGAGCCGTGGTCACGTCTGCACATTGATTTTCTTGGTCCATTCAATAAGAATTATTATTTAGTAATCATTGACGCTAATACTAAATGCATAGAGGTAGAACATGTAAAAACAACGTCGGCAATGGCGGTCATTAGTTGTTTAAGACATTTGTTTGCGCGTTTTGGATTGCCAAAACGTATTGTTAGTGATTATGGCCCCCCATTTTCATCAGCAGAGTTCGCTTATTACTTACAAAGGAACGGTATCAAACATACGTTAATAGCTCCTTACCATCCGGCTAGTAACGGTGCAGCAGAGAATGCAGTGCGTTCTATTAAACGGGTTTTGAAGAAGACACAAATGGAAAATGAAAACAGCGATATTGCATTAAGCAAATTTCTCTTTACATATCGAAACACTGAGCAAAGTACAACGGGTATCGAGCCGGGTGTGGCGTTGCTTGGTCGGAGGCTTCGTGGGCGACTTGACTTGGTGCGCCCTGACGCCGCGGAAGTAGTGCGCGACGCACAACTCAAACACGAGGACCGCTGCGACGCGCCCTTGCGTGCCGTAAGTGCGAGTGACAAAATACTGATGCGCGATTATTCAAAATCGGGAAATAAGTGGACTGAAGGTGAAATACTTCAACGGTCGAGTCCGGTTTCGTATAAAGTTAAGAGCCGCGACGGTCACATTCACAAACGTCAAATCGATCAAGTATTAGGTTACAGGAAATCACGGCATTCTTTAAGCCAAGTTCATGAGAGTACGTCACCAACTAGGGTCAAGGATATTGGTGTTTCTACATGCGGACAGAGTAAGGGTGAGACGGATGAGAGGTTTGACAGTGCAGAGGAAACTGAATTATCACCGGTCGGCCAATCGCCTTCTCAACCGCGGGAGTTTTCTGCTAGTCCTCCCATTTTAGATAACTCACGCCCAAAACGGAGAGCTGCATTGCGGTGCCTTGAGAAACTTAAAAACAGTACTTAATTAGTTGTGTAATGTACCTACTTTATTGTATTTAGATAAATACCCTATATTGTTTGTATATCAATAAGTTGTATACATAATAATAAATTAAATATAATATTTAGTTAGCTATACATGTATTTTGAAGAGGGAAAAGTGTTATGTATACGAAACTATTTTGTATATGTTTCGTAATGGTGATTGACAAATAAAACAGTTGGTATTGGACCTCGGTGTTTAATTGACGCGTGACATTACAGTAATAATGTGTTAAAATCTAAGCGGGAAAAATAAAATAATCGTTCAATATTGAAATATATATAAAATAACTATATTAATATGTGGTATCAGTGTTTTTTTTAAATAAAATAAAGAGCAATTGGTTGCATGAACTTTGCTTTTATGCCTCGCTACATAAACAGCAATGCATGGTTAGCGATTGGCGGGCTACGTCCCAATATTCTTCATAGCCCTCCACTTTGTCCATTGTTATGTCTAAGAAAAGCAGTCGCTTTAAAGTTAGTTCATCAAACACTAAGCCACAGTATTTGTCTTTAACATTTTTTTTGCTAACCGCTTTTTAATGTTCCATGACCACTTTATTTACATTGGTGGCCACTGGAATTTTTCTCAAAACATTTTGCAAGGATTTTGCGCTTTCGACGATCTCTTAAATGACCCTTACCCATGATGCTTCATAATAATACAAACACTTTAAGCGTCCAATTTGGCGTCACACAAAAGGGTCAATATATCGTAAAACTATGTCAGATACTATGTGAGGATGAAACGGAGGAACAGGTGCTTAACTCAACGTTATACATACAATCACATAAAATAATCTGATATGTAATATTCCACAGTCACAAAGAAAACGGAAAAACAAACAGAAAAATCACACTAGAAACACATTTACGTTATGGCAGACATGTTTGTGAATAAGTGTGACCATAGATTTATATCGATATCTTCTACACGTAATTCCATAATTGATAAATGTTTTCAAACATGTTTATTAATTAATATTAAATATCCCAGAACAGAATGTAAAACTTATTAGCACTATATTCTGGCCAAAAAAAAGCAAATGCAAGTTTATTGAAGTTTTCACAAAAATATACTTAGCAATACATTCTACTACAATATAAATCATACTTAGTGGCAACTCTTTATGGTATGATGTTGGTAGTACTGATAGAATTATCTTATTGTTGGCGGAGTATTGGGCAAGAATTTCATACAAAAATAATTTGTTCGAAGTTTCCCCGGACTGTGAGTCGTTATATATATTCCTCAGATCATCCATTTCATAATCTGAATTATCTTCGAATATTCATGGAGTACAGGAATACTCTAGATTCTAGATTATCGAAGTTCCAACTAAATAATACTAACGTGCCAACGTATTTTGACTCGAATATTCTTTTAGTTCAACCAGATGCAGACATCGGTAGAGGTGCTGCGTTCCAACTGTGATCAGGTATTTTCCTTTTTATAATATTTCTAACCAAGTTAATGCTTCTTATCCCGGCACAACACAGTGCCTACACCAGAAGTAAGACAGTGCAGTTCAAATTGTATTGAAGCTTGAAGACAGTTGATATTCATATACAAGCCACTATGGAGATTTTTAACTAGGACTATGGTGGTCGCTAGCCAGTTTGGTACTTATAAGTTTATTTTAATATCAGATATCCTTCAATCAACAGTTTATCACCCGATAAAATGCAGCTATTTATTGCATTTATTTATATCATTTATTTATTTTAAGTGAAACTACCGACATAATTTTATCGGGATTTTTTAATTTTTAAAACCAACGTTTCGAAAGGTTGTTCATGGTGCGGAATTAGTTTTATTTTAATTATAAATATTCCCGTAAACATAATTATAGTATCGTATTTTTTTTTGTCAGATACCCTCAGCAAATAAAGAAAAAATCTATCAACGGTGACTACAGTGGCGATCGGAGCGAGTGGACAACCCCATAAGAAAGGTATGTATTTCAATCACATATACAAGACTAATTTCTTACTAACATTCAGATTAATATGAAATAACCAGTTGCTATACCAAATAGCAAAATATTTATACTTTATATGATATTGCATATAGACTCTAGAATTAGTAACCTTTATATATAATATTTACATTATATATTATATCATTGATATTACTGGCTACTATATAATACTTGGAGCAGGGCATGCATATGTGACAACATTCATATTATTAAAACAATTGAAAGGTTAAGAGTAGGGTTTTAATGTAAATTAATTAAAGAAGTCATTTTGCCATATACATGTCTCTTGACATAATATATTGATATATTTTAATATTACAAGGCAAATAGTTGGTGTTGTTCCTTCCCTGGCAGTATACTCATAACAAAAAGGTTCTGCAAAGCCTCTTCAACATAATATGCAAACCCACAATATTTACATAATGATTTCTTATATTTACGCGAATATTATAAATTGAAACAAAACGAATTTTACGGATTATATTACTTTTTAGCTTCTTTTTAGTTACCTTTTTATAAAAAAAAACCACAAATAAATATTTTTTCCACAATATTAGCTAACCCCAGCAGTTTATCCCACACTAGGGCAATGTTCATCTTGCTAGATAAAAGCTGTACTGCTTGGCAAAATGGACACATGAATTAAAAAAATCTAGACTTAATTTTATTTTGACATATTGATATAGAATGCCTCGGCGGCGTAGTAATTGCGTACGCGGTACGACTGCTGTGCTGGGGTCTCGGGTTTGATCCCCGCGTTGGGTAAAGTGATATTGGGTTTTTCTATTTACAAATCCTCATTATCAGCCCGGAGTCTGGAATTGTGCCCGGTATGGCGATAGGCTCGCCCCCTATCACTTCATGGCACGGCTTGGCGAAATGTGAAATTCGTATTTTTGCCGCACTGATGGTGCGTCAAAAATATATAGCTATGGAACAGTTTGCCAGCTACAGTGTTCGCTCCTTCTTATGCTTCTGGGTTTTTTAAGTGTGAAGAAGCTACACAGCAGACCGGCATGATTGTGTTGAGTAGCGAGGGATAGATTGTCTCTCACTACTTGATACTCTAACTGGACGGCACTGCAGTTACCATCAGATGCAGTGTGGTCACTTTATAAAAGCGCCACACGCCACGCCACGATAAAAAAAACAGTATTTGTGTAATTGTTAGTGTAAACATTATCAAGTTTGTCATACCATAATCTCAGGACTATGGAGTTCAGGATCTTTGGAAGATGTACATGGGGCCGAAGCCCACACGAAAAGGCCAATTAGATAATTTTATATTGTGATGTGACATTTGAATGATTTTTTATTATTATTAACATTAAGTAAGTCGTATATATTTTCATTTTGTGCATGTCATTTTATGTCCTATATTTAGTTCTGATAATCTATACTATTATATAAAGCTGAAGAGTTTGCTTGTTTGTTTGTTTATTTGAACGCGCTAATCTCAGGAACTACTGGTTCGTATTGAAAAATTATTTTAGTGTTGGATAGCCCATTTATCGTGGAGCGTTATAGGCTATATAACATCACGCTATGACCAATAGGAGCGGAGCAGCAATGAAAAATGTTGCGAAAACGGGGAAAATTTATTCCTTTTGAGGCTTCCGTGGCGTGCGCTGCGTAAACGGTTAAAGTTACATAACAATCACGTATGACCGAATTGTTCCTCTTAAAAAGTTCTAAAAAAAAGTCCGTGCATATGTCTATCTTTTTCGGTTGGCTCACTATAACCTTTTTAATGGTTATCGAATTTGTTCTGAAATAATGCATTATTTGGGAAGGGGTACATGGTATTAATCTTTATCCAAATAAATACATTATTCATTACAAGTATTTAATTTTAAGCAAATTTGGCCTTACGTCATTTTATTTTCAATCATTATCTTAGGAGATATAACAGTTTTAAAATATCTTCGCATTAAAATTAATATTGTTGTTTGTATGTTTTTTTGTTACTTTTTCATGACTAAACGGTGAACGAATCCTAACGAGATTCAGCACAGGGATATATTATATCCTGGGGAAGGACATAGGTTCTCTTTTGTCGCAAAAATTATCTTGAAGGGGGTGAAATAGGGGTTGAAAGTTTGTATGGGCAATGCGTAATACCTCAGCTTAGGGATTTGAAAATTCATATTTAGGCTTTTGGTAGGAAATAAAGAAATACGTGTTTCAACGTTTTACTAAATAATCCCTAAAAGGGGCGAAGTGAGGGGTTAACTTATGCTGTATTCTTTAAATGCAATCTCCAGCTGCAGGCACAACACCTGAGAGTCAGGGCGATCGCTATAGGTGCCTCATATATATATATATATACTAGCTGTTGCTCGCGGCTCCGCCTGCGTGGAGGTTATATTCGGGAGCAGAAGTATACAATCCAAGGAGTTGTCTTCTGCACTGAGGCACCTGTAGCGATTGTCCAGCTGTCACGTTTCCTTTTTAATTTGAAGGAAATAAAGGAATCGGAACAAAATCAGGATTAAGATTTTTAATTAAATATTTTATTTTAGAAATTAAAATAGCGAAACAATAAAACAGGGTCGTAGGTAGGTTTGGCTCTAATAAAACAACACCCTTATTGCATCACTCCCCTGTGTTGAGCCTCTTCTGCTGATGAAGTAGCCGAAGAAACTTCTCTCCACTCCGGGTAGCTCGAGGGTCTTCAAACACCTTTATGCACAGCAACTCGAACACCAAACAACTTAATAATTACTCTGTACGTAGTTCCCAGTATGGGATTACTATAAGTAATATACTCATTAAATAGGCCTCTGCGGCAATCAGGAAACACCTCGAAGCTTGTAATAGGATAGTTATTAGACAATAGACACGCAGCAATACCTAAGCGACTAGCGAGCGATACACGACCTCTCGCGAACAAGTTTTTACCGGTCTCCCCAGCTGTGAAATGTGATGTGCGAACAGCCGGCGCGGGCGCCCGGCCCCCCTCTCACGGTTCATATCCCGCTAGGCGTCTACGTCATACGCAGTGCATTATCCACTAAGAAATACGATTGCGCGATTGTTGTTTGTGTATTGAAGTTATTTATTTATTTATTTTTGATTATAGTTTTATATGTTAGTACATCACGTTGATGTTACAGTACCCCTCTTCGTAGAAAAGGATTTTAACTAATGTAAAATCCGAAAAAAAACTAATGCTATTAAAATTATGGGTAATAAGTAATTATGTGTTACATGTTTTAACAAGTTTGAGATCTTTAATATGCCACGCACCTATGTCATGTCCAGATATATCTTCGAGAACGTACACCAACGGAGATCTTTTATGTTTAACCACACATTTCAAATACTTTGGAGCTAGTTTTTTAGTGAAATGCGCATCCTTGTCACTTTGAAAATAACAACGCTTCCAAACAACATCTCCAACTTCAAACTCCGCGTGCTTACGTCTTAAGTTATAACGTTGCGAATTTTTAAGGTGGGATTGCCAGAGTGCGAGTTGGACTTTATCAAAGATCTTTGCCAGATGACCCAAGTTTTCGGCATATGCATCACGTGGAAGAAAAATTACCTCATTTGGGGTATCATTATTAATGTAATGGGACCCGTCTGTAACTAACTCTCTTCCATGTATTAAAAATGACGGAGTGTAGCCGGTAGTCTCGTTAACTGAGGAGTTCATAGCGAATTGGATTTTTCGCAGGTTAACATCCCATGAGCGGTGATCATCATTAACAAATACAGCAATGGCAGTAATTATGGTCTTGTTATACCTTTCTACGGTATTTATTTGAGGAGTATACTTTGGCGTGTAATGGATATTAGGTACCGAGTATTTTCTAAAAAGATTATCCATTTCACGACTAGTAAATTGAACACCGTTATCAAGAATAATTGTTTGGGGAACACCATGTACCAAGAAGACGTCATTCTCCAAGCATCCTGTAACACTGTCGGCGGTGGCCCTACGCAGAGGGAACATAAGGCAGTATTTCGAGAAGCAACATGTCACCACGAAAATATAACAGTGCTGTTTTCTCGAAGGTGGTAAAGGGCCAATTAAATCCACAGAAAGCATTTGGAACGGACGGCTGCATTCCTTTGGTCTGCCCATTACTCCTAAAGTTCCATGTGTAGGGAGTTTATAAGCAAGACATGTGTCACAGTTAGACACAAACTGAACTACGTCGGCATACATTTTGGGCCAGTAATAGCGTAGTGATAATCTTTTGTTAGTTTTAAATATACCGAAATGACCCGATGCCGGTTCGGCATGATTTAATTTTAAAACATCAAGACGTTCCTCTTCGGGAACTACTAGCTTCCAGTCAAATTCAGAAGTAAGAATATTACCACTTTTCATAAGACGGTATAAGCGACCATTTTCGACGCGATAATTAGGGTACTTAGAGGGTGACTCCTGGACACCTTGAAAAATATTCAAGTACCAAGAGTCTTGAGTAACCGCTGCAGGAGAGGAATTTGAGATTGCAGCGAGGGAAGGCAACCTGGAAAGAAAGTCAGGAATAACGTTTTCTTTTCCACGACGGTGCTTAATGTCGAAGTTAAAGGCAGATAAGCGAACTCCCCATCTAGCGAGTCTACCGGTGGGGTTTGTGAGCGATAAAAACCACTTGATTGCCGCATGGTCAGTATAAACTGTAAATGGTTTTCCATTTTCTAAATAGCATCGCCAGTGTTCAAGGGCTACTAGGACTGCAAGGGTTTCCCGCTCTGTGACACTGTAATTTCTTTCCGGCCCTGTAAGCGATCTGCTCATATAGGCAACTGGATGTTCAACACCGTTAATAGTTTGCGACAACATAGCACCCACACCAAAATTACTGGCATCCGTATGCACCTCAAAAGAATTGTCAAAATCCGGGCAAATAAGGACAGGTGCATTAACAAGTAAGGACTTCAGTTGTACAAAAGCTTTCTCGGCCTCGTCTGACCACTGAAAAGGTGGAGAATTTTTTTTAGTCGATGTTAACTTATTCAAGGGACCTGCAATAGTACTGAATTGAGGGATAAACCTTCTATACCATGAAGTGGTACCCAAAAAACGCTTCACCTCTTTACGACTCTTAGGAATAGGGTAGTTTAGTATAGCTTCCACCTTTTCCGGGTCTGTTCGGAGGCCATGCGCATCAACAATATATCCAAGGTATCGGAGTTTACTGCGAAAAAACTGACATTTGCTTAGGTTCACTGTTAAATTACTCTTTTGTAATTTCTCAAAGACACGGAGAAGTAAAAACACGTGTTCCTCAAAAGTTTTGCTTATAACAACAATGTCATCTAAGTAAGCAAAAACCTTAAGCTCAAATTCAGGGCCAAATAACTTGTCTACCAGACGTTGCTGAGTAGCAGGGGCATTTGATAGACCAAATGCAGTTACTTTGAATTGAAATGTCCCGCGACCGGGGACATAAAATGCTGTTTTCTCTCTGTCCTCTCTTTTAATGGGAATTTGCCAAAAGGCCTTTGATAAATCTATACTAGACAGATATCTCGCATCTCTTAAATTATCCAATATTTCGGACACATAAGGAAGACAATATGCATCTTTTCTTGTCACAGAATTTAATTTTCTGCTATCAAGACAAAATCGGGGCTTGCCATCCTTTTTACCCACTACTAATACTGGTGATGACCATGGACTCTCGCATGACTCAATGACATCTAGGCGTAACATTTCATCAACCTGTTCCGTAATAATTCTTTGCTTTTCCGGAGACATGCGATAGTACCGTTGTCGGATTGGTTCCGTGACACCCGTATCAATACTATGTGTAATGACATCAGTTCTGCCTAAACCTTTTTCTTCAAGAGAAATTGCCTTATATTTTTCTATGACATTGTTAGCAACCGGCTTCTCAGAATGACGTAGATTTTCATAACTTTGGAGAAAGCTTTCTTGGTCAAACGATATATTGAATAAACTGGGATCATTATTACATAGGTAATTTATATTACGGAGATACTTAGGTAGTATTTTAAATTTATTCCAAAAATCAACTCCTAGAATTAAGATAGAATCAACTTCCGGAATAACGTGCATTTCAACCGTATGAGTTTGATTTTCAAATTCAACAGGCAGTAGCATATAGCCCAAAGATTTCAAATTTTGTCCCCCTGCAGCGTTAACAGATATCTTTAGATTCTCAAACAAGGTAAACCCCAATTTCATGAGTATTTTGTAAGAGTTTCTACCTAGAATACTAACCACGGAACCCGAATCTAGTAACCCATATAGGCTAAGGTTGCTAGAATTAATAATTTTAATATTTATGTAAGGACGTGGATCATTACTCGGCTTAGAAGTGAAAATTGAAGCAATGTTATAAGACGAAAAAAAGTTTTTTATTGTTACCAACCAATTTTCCCAATCCGAGTTATCAAAGAAATTTATGGTTGGTGTACTACAATTTTCACTTAGTCGTTTTTTGGTTCAGAGGGAATCGGTTTCTTTGTACTGCAATTGGGGCATTCTGTGGAACGTACACCCTCTTTACCGCATTTGAAACAAACTATGATACGTTCAGCAGGGCATTCCCTCATATTATGAGTGTCTACGCGACAACGATAGCAAAATTTAGATTGGGAGATAGTGAAAACCTTGTTTACATTAGAGCTATTTGAATAATTGTTATTATAGGGGGACTTAAAATTTGGATTAAAAGGTTTTGTAGAATACTTTGCCGGTCCCTTATTGTAAGCAAACTCTGGAGCAAGAGTTTTGGAGGATGACGGCATAGGTTCTTTGAAATTTTCAGAACGTGCTTTGACCTGTTCATAATTTCGACAAATACTTTGTAGTTGGTCGATCGAAGATATATTTGGACAATTAGCCAGGACGTTGGCATAACATGGTCGAATATTATGCAATAAAATTTCAAGTTGTTCAGTTTCATTCATGGGAACACTAAGTCGAGAAAACATACCCTTCATAATAGATAAAAACACAACTATGTTTTCTGATTCTCCCTGAGTACGGTCGCGTATTTCAGTTATCATACGATAATCGTAGTCAAATACATCGAAATCTCCGCGGAGCCGAACTATTAAATTATCCCAAGACTCAATATCGTTTTTAACTGCTCGAAACCAATGAAGAGCGTCGCCTATAAATATTTCGTATGCAAAGGTCATCAACTTATCTTTAGAAATATTTTTTGCCAAACGAAATTCCTCAATTTTCTGAATAAAAGATCTTACGCAAGTTTTACCGTCAAATTTAATCTTTGAAATTTCAGAGGATAGAGTTCGATCGCAATGTACAGATATGTTCATAGCATTTGTAGTCTTATCAACATCATTAGAATTATTTTCAGAGTCTGCAACACTTACATCTGAGGTCTTTATTTTCAAAAATTGAGCGTAAAGTTGTTCAAAAGATTTATTTAATAATTTTAATTGATTTGTTTGATCAGTGGAGTGGGGTTGTTCTACTCTACGTAATCTATGATAAAGATGGTTTAAGAAAGCTCGTGTACGCTCGTATAAATTCTCATCGAATGCTGACTGTAAAATATCGAGGTTGGCCTTAACTTTATTTATAGATTCCGATATCCCTTTAATATCGTCAACAAATTCTAAGCAAGACTCAGCAATATCATTCGATGCAAAAATTTGAGTAAGCTTACATACTTGACGTCTTAGTTCTAAAACTGTACTGGCCGGTAACTCCCCTCTTATAGTAACTTCATACTGCAATTCTAGCTTTTGTAGGTGAAGGAACTTTATAGGATAAGACATTTTGTTCTCTAAGTTTCTAGGTATGTTGTGCAAAAATCATACAATACGGCGCAAAGAAATACGACTAGCCACAACAGTTACTGCCGTACTGTTACAATAATCAACTTTGTTTAATACGATGCATAATATGTACACTTAATAATATTGATAAAAATTGTGTTAATTAAATTTATAATTGCTTTAATGGTATATGTTTTTATTTATATTTATTGCTTAAGTTAATATGTAAACTTGGCAGTTTATATAGAATAGAGATATTGATTTAACTATTAACACAATTCGTATTTTTTTTAACTACCATCGTTTTACACTCACATGCACACAACCGACACCAGAAAATAAAGAAAGCAAGTGCTGTAGAATGAACCAAACCTTTAAATAGTAAGAGTGGGCGCCATTTGTCCCGGCTAGCTCAGTCGGTAGAGCGGTCGTGTATCGCTCGCTAGTCGCTTAGGTATTGCTGCGTGTCTATTGTCTAATAACTATCCTATTACAAGCTTCGAGGTGTTTCCTGATTGCCGCAGAGGCCTATTTAATGAGTATATTACTTATAGTAATCCCATACTGGGAACTACGTACAGAGTAATTATTAAGTTGTTTGGTTTTCGAGTTGCTGTGCATAAAGGTGTTTGAAGACCCTCGAGCTACCCGGAGTGGAGAGAAGTTTCTTCGGCTACTTCATCAGCAGAAGAGGCTCAACACAGGGGAGTGATGCAATAAGGGTGTTGTTTTATTAGAGCCAAACCTACCTACGACCCTGTTTTATTGTTTCGCTATTTTAATTTCTAAAATAAAATATTTAATTAAATTTCTTAATCCTGATTTTGTTCCGATTCCTTTATTTCCTTCAAATTTAAAAGGAAACGTGACACAGCCTCTCAGTTGTTGTGCCTGAATCTTGAGATTGCATCTAAAGAATACCTCATAAGTTTAAGCTCACTTTGTCCCTTTCAGGGATGATTTTTCAAAAACGTTGAAACACGTATTTCTTTATATCCTACCAAAGGCCTAAATATGAATTTTCAGATCCCTAACTTGAGGAATGATACATTTCCCCTACAAATATTGAACTCTTATTTGACCCCATTCAAAGTTGTGTTTTGAGAAAAAGATAGCATATGTCCTTCTCCAGGATATAATCTATCTTCTTGCCAAATTTCATCACAATCCGGTCAGCCGTTTAGTCGTGAAAAGGTAACAAACAAACAAACAGTGTTACTTTCGCATTTATAGTATTAGTATGGATTGTCCACTTAAGGCTACAAATAATTATAAGTAAGTGTGGGAGATATTTGAGTTAGATATAATATTATATATTTGATATATACCTAACTATATATATATATAGTTAGGTATATATCAAATATATAATATGCAGTGGCAATATTTCCCATAAAACAGTCTGTAAAGTACATAGACGATCGGCGTCGGGAGAAAGCATTTTGTCAAGTAACATTAAAATATTGGAAAATAATTGTGCATATTTCATGCAGTACCATGTTTAGATAGATAAATACATCACTTGTTAATTAAAGTAATAATGGAACTTTCACTGCAGCTCACATGCCTAGCGTGTTTTTATCCGACTGCCAAGGACGCGTTGTGTTTTTCGCGTTTACTTGTTTGTATGTATGTTTGTAAATTTTGTAATTACCTACCTCGTATCTTCCAAACTGATGGATGGATTTCGACAGTTAAGGTATCGTTATATTCGTTTTAAAAAATGGCGGATTATCGAGTAGGGTAGGGTAGCTTAAACTCAAACAAGTAACGCATTATATTAATCAATCTATATCTATACTAATATATAAATCTGTAGCGTCTGTCTGTACATTTGAATCTGAAAAAAAAACCATTTCCGCGGGATATATATTTGCTTTTCATAGAGCAAGAGATCGACATGATTTATTGCAAAGTGTTAGTTTAGGGATCAGAGAATGACATAGGCTACTTTTTATCCTGAAAAAAATGCACGATGCCAATGGGATAACAAAATATAGGAAGATGTAATAGCTTATGATGACTCCATGGAATTTATACCTATTCTTTGAAAAATTACTACCGCGTGGGCGGAGCCGCCGGCAACAGGTAGTATATTATAATATAAGAGAGCCGGGACATTAAAATGTCTATAATTAAAAAAACCCCTGTAATATTTCCGTACTCCTAGAAAATTGATCTATTGTATCCTAATCACTTGTCCTGACTGACTGATACATCAACGCAGAGTTAATGTCTTTTATGTTGTAAGTGTTAAATATGGGGAATAGCCTGGATACTGGGATGAATAATACTCGACGACTATACAATTACGCGTATATTCGCAGACTGACAAACGGTACGACATTTATAAAACACTATCTCTAATTACCCACTATTCACAAATATATCTCACCTCCACCACTATACAATACTACGGCTTATCTTTACTTATTTTAATAACTACTTAAATCTCTTAAATATACTCTAATTAACATTATAATTAATATTATCTATATCAATCTTAAATCTATCTACAGGTTTTCGTATTCGCTTTGAATATCGATTCACTGGAGGCCTAGGTGGCGATGGTGGTAACTGAGATGATAGTTCAGAAGTAACATTACGTTGGCTATTCTCATATAAATCTTTAGCCTTACTGTCCTCATCTATAATAGAAGCTTTAGGTGGTGAGACGACCAAAGCTTCAGTCTCAGTAGGCGGCACAACGACACTCTGCTCATCACCACCACGGGTCTCGGTATTACTCTCTGAACAAGTAACATCAGAGAATCGCGATCTGCGATGCATTTGATCTACATGCCTTTTGAGTAATTGACCGTCATCCTTCACTACTGAATACCTACGCCGACTTTCTACCCCCTTTACGGTACCCTTCACCCATTTATCTCGAGTGCCATATTCTCGAGCCCAAACTGAGTCACCCTCTTGAAAGCATCGTGGAGTCCCGCGTGCATATTCGATCTGCCGTTGCTGAGCTTTATGAACCCGGTCTTCAATAACACGCTCTGTACGCAACAAGTCTAGTCTGGAGCGTAACGGCCGTCTCTGCAATAGCATGGCCGGAGTCTCCCCGGTTGTACTATGCACGGTATTTTGGTATGCTAGCAGAAACGTTTGTAAGGCCGTGTCGATATCAACTTGATCTCTATACGCTTTTTTTATAGCACGCTTACATAATTTTACAGCGTTCTCTGCTGCGCCGTTCGAAGATGGGTGATAAGCAGGCGAAAAGAACTGCTTAATACCATTAGCATTTAAAAATAATTTAAACTCGGAACTAGTAAACGGCGGGCCCTGATCTGACACTAACTCATGTGGTAATCCGAACCTTGCAAAGGTAGATCTCAATATTTTTATTACGTTCGCCGCATTAGTACGGTTCATTTCAAAAATTTCTAACCATTTTGTAGTAGAATCAATAAGAACTAGAAAAGTTAAGCCCTTGTACGGCCCAAGGAAATCAATGTGTAGTCTGGTCCAGGGGCGCGAGTGGTATGGCCATGGCTGTATGGGAGCACGCTGCGGCGCACCCGCCTCTGCCGCACAAGTCTCACACTGCTTACACATATTTTCTATGTCAGCGTCTATATTAGGCCACCATACGTAGCTACGAGCCAGACTCTTTGTTTTCACAATCCCCATGTGGCTACTGTGTAATTGTTTCAATATATTATTTTGTAATGAACCTGGTATAACCATTCGATAACCCCACATTACACACCCACACTCAGTATATAACTCATTTCGTCTTACAAAATATGGTTGAATTTGATCCTCCGTACAAGTAAGAGGCCAACCGGACTGAATGTATGCTAAAATCCTACCGAGAATCCTATCACAGTCGGTCGCTCTCTTAACATCTTTACTCGTAATGGGTAAAAAGTTTTCTACAAAGTTAACGTAAGTACTTTCCTTCGTTAAACTTTTATTACCTTCTTTATAGGGTAACCGTGACAATGCATCCGCACAGTTCCTACTTGACGCAACATACTCTATGTCGTAGGTGTATCCGGATAACAAGACTGCCCAACGCTGCAACCTTGATGCGGCCATCACAGGAATTCCTACTTTATCGCCCAAAATATAGGTCAAGGGTTTGTGATCTGTCCTTAATATAAAATTGCGCCCGTAGAGATATTGATGGAATTTACGAACTCCAAAGACGATAGCCAGAGCCTCCCGGTCTATTTGTGAATAGGCCCGTTCGGCCTGAGTGAGCGAGCGTGACGCGTATGCCACCGGTCGCTCGCCATCCGATGTCACGTGTGATATCACTGCGCCTATGCCGACGCTGCTGGCATCAGTAGTTAGTATTATCGGGAGTTCTGGTGAATAGTGCACGTTAGTAGACATTTAACTTTATCGAATGCCTCCTGACATTCCTTATTCCAACTGTACGGCACATTTGACTTAAGTAAGTAATATAATGGGGCTAAAATTGTACTAATATTCTGTATAAACTTCCCATAGTACATTACCATACCAATAAATGCTCTTAACTCGGAAACATTCGACGGGGCTGGCGTATTAATTATGGCCTTAACTTTATCAGGACAAGTTTAAACCCCATGTTTACTAATGGTATGGCCTAGGTAATTAACTGACTTTGCATAAAACACACACTTTTCCTTTTTTACCTTTAGGCCGTACTGTTTCAACCGATCAAATACTTTACACAAATTATGCATATGGGCCTCCCCTGTGGGTCCCGTAATGATGATATCATCCAGAAAAACCCCCACGTAAGGTATATCTGCAAATAATTGTTCCAGGTGTCTTTGAAAAATACCCGGACTCGAAGATAGTCCATAGACTAGTCTATTATATCTAAACAGCCCCTTGTGGGTATTTATCACCGTATATTTCTTAGTGTCGTCGAGTTCAAACTGGGCATATGCCTGCGATAGGTCTATTTTACTAAAATGCTGTCCACCCTTCAGCCGGAGCAATAGTTCCTCTACTCTTGGCAAAGGATAACGGTCAACCTCTATGACTTTGTTTAAAGTTAATATGTAGTCTGCGCAAATTCTAATGTTACCGTCCTTCTTAATGACTGGCACGATAGGTGTCGCCCAGTCAGAGCGTTCTACCGGTGACAGAATGCCGTCGCGCTGCAGCTGCACGAGCGCCCGCTCCACGGGCTCACGCAGTGCGTACGCCAGCGGACGCGCACGCATGAACACCGGCCGCGCCCCGTCCCGCACGCTGATGCTCACCGTGCCGCCAGTGAATCGACCCAAACCTTCCGAAAACACCTCACAGTATTTGGAACTGAAAGCAGATATATCGAATACATTGTCTTTGTACATCATTACATTATTACATCCATAGCTAACCACTGGTAATTGTATTTTTAATTCAGCCATCCATTGCCTGCCTAAAAGAATAGTTTTCCCATTGTCAATTACAAATAATTCTAATTTTTTAGATACATTTTTGTATTTTACCATAGGCAGTATTACTCCAAGTGGTTTGACTGATTCGCCCGTATAATATCTAAGAGTTAAGTGACAAGGCTTTAGGCTTAAATCTTTGAATAATTTAATGTAACAATCCCAACTTACACATGACACAGCGCTACCCGTGTCGCACTCCATAGTAATATTGCTACCATTAACATTCAATTCTATATATATAGGCTCACATTGTATAGCAGATAATTTGCAAACGTTAACAAACGTTACCTCATCACTGTCAGCATCGTCACTTATGTTGCCGTCTCTTACTTGCACCACGCCGACGTTGTGATGTTCCCTTAAATTGGGACACATCCTTCGCAGATGTCCTTGTTGGTTGCAAACACGGCAAACATAATGCACGAACTTGCACGTGGTTGCCTCATGCTCCGCTCCACACACCCTGCACGGCCGCCGAGCACGCTCAGCCAGCTTCGCGGGCGCCAGCGCGGCCGCGCGCAGCGCATGCCCCCTGCGTCCCCGCGTCTCGTGCATAGTGGATTCCCGCGATATTCCAATGTCACCTCGGGTACCGCTTGCCGCACCCTTCCGCCATGTTCTTGCCGCTACCATAGCATGACACGTCACTGATGTCGTCGCTGTCGTCTCACTTGATGACCTCCCCTGTCCTTCCACTGCAGCGGCGTCTTTTTCTGCGGCCTCCATGCTAACTGCCAACTTATACGCCTTGCCGAAAACCAAATCACTTTCGGCGAATAACCGTTGTCGTATACTTTCATTGGTTATGCCACAAACTAGTTGGTCCCGTAAACTTTCTTCTAGCCATGCCCCAAATTCACATGTTTTAGACATTTTTTTTAATACAGCTGTATACTCCGATATAGTTTCTCCATGCTTCTGTTTTCTGTGTCTAAACTTATAACGCTCCGCTAACTCACTCGGTCTTGGTTGCAGATGTTTTTCCATAATCTCGGTTAATTGTGCAAACGTTTTGTCTTTAGGTTTCGCCGGTGTACACAAATTAACCAACAGTTCATAACACTCAGCCCCCATAACCGTTATTAATGTAGGCACTTGCAACTCACTCGGAATTTTATTCACTAAAAAATATTGTTCTAAACGTTCTATGTATAACCGCCAATCGTCATTGTGAACTTTAAACTCCGCGATTTTTCCGATCGACATTGTTCTGAATTTAAATTATTATTTTATATTCGCAATTCACACGTAAGATGCCCTCTTCGTCGCCACTGTTAAATATGGGGAATAGCCTGGATACTGGGATGAATAATACTCGACAACTATACAATTACGCGTATATTCGCAGACTGACAAACGGTACGACATTTATAAAACACTATCTCTAATTACCCACTATTCACAAATATATCTCAGTAAGCATCCCCTAAGGAAGGATTTTTGAAAAGTTTCACCTCAAAGGAGGTATAACAAGGGATGAGCGGTTATATGGAAGTCAGTAATTTCAAGTTAAGAAGCAAGAATTTTCATATATCTGCTTTTGGTTAGAAATAAATAGAAAATTGTATAAAGGCGTTTTCTTTCAAGTTGTAACTCTAAGAGGGTGAATTAGGGGTTGAAATTTTATATGAAAAGCTCGTCACTTTTGAAGGAAGAAGCATGATATTCAATATTTAAGCTTCTTACATATTTATTTATTTGTTACACCAACGACATGTCACAACACAATACAATAATATTTATCTAGATAGGAAATTTTACAATATGAAATGCCTTTACAGGTGTAAACAACATTTAAAAGTTTAGAGCTAGAATTAGAAAAAAATCAGATTACACGAAAGGAAAAAGTATACATACATTAAACATTAATAATATTCTATAACTAATCACTAATTAATACAATAATTATCTAATTTAATTACATGACACAAAAAAATCATAACCTGTATATATAAAAGAAGAAACTGACTGACTGACTGACTGATCGATCAACGCACAGCCTAAACGGCTGGGGTTAGAGACTTGAAATTTTAACAGTAGGTACCTTTTATCACGTAGGCATCCACTAAGGAAGGGTTTTTGGAAATACCACCCCTAAGGGGGTAAAATAGGGGATGAAAGTTTGTATGAAAATCCGTCATTTTTGAAGTTAAATTCATGAAAATTAGTATTTGGCATTTTAGTTAAAAATAAATGTTTCAGGATTTTTGGAAATTCCGCCCCTAAGGGGGTAAAATAGGGAATGAAAGTTTGTATGAAAATCCGTCATTTTTAAGTTAAACGCATGAATATTGGTATTTTGTATTGTATACTTTTTCTCCCAAACATGACGCCCACGCGGGCAGAGCCGCGAGCAACAGCTAGTAATACATAATTATAATACTAAATATTTAAATTATTGTTGAAACTGAATACATGTTTTTTTTGAAGGATTTTATGTCTATACTAGCTTTTGCCCGCAGCTCCGCCCGCCTGGACGTTATTTTTGAGAGAAAAGGCATACAATCCATGGAGGCATCTTACGCTATTACATCGCTCTATATCTGCCAGCATGCATCTGGCAGCATGCAACGGGCGGTCCACACGGCTCAAGACCACACACAGTGGCGAGTGACGACATGTGGTCGCGATCCTCAGCATTGAAGGAACGAGGAAGAAGAAGATATCTGCCTAGTAGCCGGATGCCGGGCGGACACTATGCGGAGACGCGATGATCTTGTAATTGAGCTCAACCAGGCCCTAGATCTCATGTTACAGTACATTAAAAAGAACGTAAAGAAATTTAAGAAAAGGGATATCAGCTAATGTATACATAGCATACATAGCATCAACAATACACTAGCAGTTACTTTATTCATTTATAAGGTATATATAATTTTAATATTATTCAAAGAAATACCAGTCAAATATACATATTTTTAAATGGGTTTGATATGGACCATGGGTATTTCCGAGACGTCGCACGTTTTTAAAAGCTACCACCGGATCCAAACGCGACCCAGCCTGAGAAGACCCGGCGAAACAAACTAAGCGGGCTTACATTACCGCTGGATACTACGCGGCGCGACCCAGTCCTGAGACAATCCAGCGAATCAAACTCAGCGGGATTGTTTTTGGTCCGGTTCATTATTTCTAGTAGATGGCCTGTCACATATTAATTGCCAATTAGTTTTTTTTATATTTTATACGCGATCGGTCGTCATAGTTTATTAATTGTTATATTTTAAGTGTATTCAATATTACGACATGTCATTTATTTTTTAATTTTATAAATTCTGTTAATATTTTATTTTATTATATTATTTTTACAAACTAACATTGTGTAAGCTACAGGGCGCCAGGTCGCAGTGTGCAGAAAGGAACCGAATGCCAGACATCCCTATCCTCTAGATATTGTTGAACATTATAATAGCCCCTGTCCATTAGAACACGTTTAGTGTGTGCCTTAAACATTTTATCGGGCATATCAATCACGTTATTGGGGATTTTGTTATAGAATTTAACACAGTTACCTATAAAAGACTTTTTAGATCTCACCACTCTAAAGGTGGGTACTGTAAGTTTGTCTTTATTTCTGGTGTTAATGTTATGAATATCACTATTTTTATGGAATTTACTTATGGTTTTACGAACGTACATGATGTTTTGATAGATATATTCAGACGACACAGTTAATATATTACTCTCCTTGAATATAGATCGTAAGGAATCCCGACTACCCAGGTCGTAAATAGCTCGGACTGCTCTTTTTTGTAAAATAAATATGGTGTTTATATCAGCAGCTGATCCCCACAATAGAATGCCGTAAGACATAATACTGTGGAAGTATGCGAAATAGCCGTAACCAACCTAGCCGTTGAAACATCTGTTAAACGTTTTATTTTCCGGACTGCAAAAGCCGCAGCACTTAATTTAACGGATAACCTTTCTATTTGAGGACCCCATTGAAATTTACTATCTAGAGTTATTCCTAAAAAAACTGTTGAAGAGACTAAATCTAATGTTTCTCCGTTTAGTTCAAGGCACGAATTTATATTCGGTACATTAGGTAATGCAAATCGAATGCATTTAGTTTTTCCTGGATTGAGTAAAAGATTATTAGCAGAAAACCAATTTGAAATTAATTTTAGAACATTATTAGGCGTAACTAGGTCTTTATCCTTACGATTTACTTTAAATAATAAAGATGTGTCGTCAGTGAATAAAACAATATTTGAGATATAGATACTTTTTGTTCCCGACCCGATAAATAGGACATTACTAGATCCAGAGATGAACCAGAAATTCCATAATATTTGAGTTTTACAATGAGGGTTCGGTGGTCGACGCAGTCAAAAGCCTTAGAGAGATCACAGAATACTCCAAGAGCATCCTGGGACCCCTCCCAGGCCTCCAACACAGTTTTTATTAAAATTGAACCAGCGTCTTGAGTAGACCTACCCTTTGTAAACCCAGACTGGTTAGGATGCAAAATCTCATTCTTATTAAAATAAACTAGCATTTGGTTGAGCATGATTTTTTCGAAGACCTTACTAAGGGTTGTTAATATAGATATAGGTCTGTAATTAACAGCGTCATGTGCACAACCTTTCTTAAAAATAGGTATAATTTTACTTATTTTCATTAAGTCAGGAAAAATACCATCACTTATACAAAAGTTAAATATGTCTGCTAAAATAGGAGCAATATTTACAATGACGGCTTCTATAGCTTTAATAGATAGCCGCCATAAATCTTCGGTACCTTTTGTTTTTAGAGTTTTAAAACTTTAACTATTTCATAATGTGTTACTCTTTCAAAGTAAAAATTGGGCATATTTCCCTTAACATTTTCTTTTAACAATGCTTCTGCTAAAGTCGCCGATGACTGCAGGGATTTAGTTGTCTCTACAGGTATATTAGTGAAATACTGCTCGAAATAATTGGCTATAGTGAGTTTATCTGAAACCAGTTCGTCATTTAAAAGTAAAGCTATAGAGTCATTTATTCTAATTTTACCAGTTTCAGTATTAATAATGTGCCAAGTCGTTTTTATTTTATTAGTAGATTGTCTTAATTTCTAACTAAGATATGCGGCTTTAGCTTGTAGACATACTTTTTTAAATATTTTCGAATAATTCTTAACATAGTTAGAAAAATTGACATCAGGTGTGTAGGACCTTCTGTCGTATAAGTCGTATAAAATATCTCTACTACGTCGTATGCCTTTTGTAGCCCAAGCGTTAAAATTTGTTTTAGGGTTGAGTTTAAAGGATTTTGTTAAACAAGTTTTATTGAATTCATTGCAAATATTATTGAATAATGTATTGTACATGTCGTTTGGCCTAAAAGAATGTGGGATGTAAGAGTATAAAACAGATTTTAAATTATTACTAATTTTTTTTGTCAATTTCCTGCATATAATAAATTTGATTTTACTGCATGAATTATTTTTTAATTTGACCATCTGACATTAGGATCTGACCTAACACCTGTTGTTACACATTTATTTGTTATATTAAAATTAATTTTAAGGAATTTTCTTATTTTGTGTGAGAAAATTAACTATCTGTATATATAAAAGAAGAAACTGACTGACTGACTGACTGACTGACTGACTGACTGACTGACTGACTGACTGACTGACTGACTGACTGACTGACTGACTGACTGACTGACTGACTGACTGACTGACTGACTGACTGATCGATCAACGCACAGCCAAAACGGCTGGGGTTAGAGACTTGAAATTTTGACAGTAGGTACCTTTTATCACGTAGGCATCCACTAAGGAAGGGTTTTTGGAAATACCACCCCTAAGGGGGTAAAATAGGGGATGATAGTTTGTATGAAAATCCGTCATTTTTGAAGTTAAGTTTATGAAAATTAGTATTTGGCCTTTAAGTCTAAAATAAAAAAAATATAGTTCAGGATTTTTGGAAATTCCACCCCGAAGGGGGTAAAATAGGGGAAGAAAGTTTGTATGAAAATCTGTCATTTTTGCAGTTAAACGCATGAAAGGACAATGGGTCAAGTGTCCCCACCCGTCAACAGGTTTGAAATTGGTCTCAATCGATTAATCTTAGAAAGGTGATGATTTTTTGGTATGACGACAACAACGAAAAGTATTGAGTTTTTTTTTATTCACATTTTTGTTTTATATAGGAAATTTAATTTTTGCCGATTTTACTATATTACGCCGTGCTATAACATAGTATATAGGTGGTAGAGCTACATTATAATCATTTTTTTTCTACAGCTTGAATGGCCTACCTGAACTGGTATGTTACCG
This sequence comes from Laothoe populi, assembly GCA_905220505.1. NCBI lineage: Eukaryota > Metazoa > Arthropoda > Insecta > Lepidoptera > Sphingidae > Laothoe > Laothoe populi. Next base: position 5,340,283 of record HG992170.1, read on the forward strand.
CTGTCTTACATAAAACCGACAAGGTTGCAGTTTTGCGGTAGTGACTCACGTTCTCAACGAGACTACGGGGGACCTAACGAATGCTTCGTCAACTTTTTTTTTATGCTGGCGCGGAAAAGTGACCATACTTCACCTCCAGATAGAGTAGCAAGAGACAGTCTATCATCCATCGCTACTCAACATAATCATACCAGCCTGCTGTTTAGCTTCTTCACACTACGCCTAAAGGACCCAGGATCATAGGAAGGAGGGAACACGGTAGCTGGCAAACTGTTCCACAGCTTGATGGTGCGGCAAAACTACGAGTTTGCGAACCTCTTGGTTCGGGCCGGGGTAGTAGATACCACGAAGCTGTGACTCCGCAATATTACGCTTAATTCAGGTTTATTTTTGTTACTAGGTTATATTTAATACTGGCTAGTTTTTAAGAGTTTTTATTTTGTATAACATGTGTACGTCACTGTTTGGGTTCTATCGAAACCAGCGCTGCAGTATGGGTTAGCCTGTACTGCAGCATGCAGCTGAATAGGGACCCCCATTGTCGGATCAATGATGTTCGTTGATTAATTACGTTCCGACAGTAAAAAATCTTTTCTTTCTTTCAATCCAATACGCGTGGTTCTGGTATGGAAGGGAGAGGATGGAATAAGATCAAACAATTCTTCAGAGCATTCGCAATGGCGAGGGTCTAACACGCTAAGCGAGGAAATATCCCTACGCAGCTGTAGCGGCTCCAGACTGTTACGTCTGCATCATTCAAAATGCGGATGGCCCGCCGCTGCAACCCACCCAAGGCATCAAGAAGATATTTTGCGGAACCGTCCCAGAGGTGCGAGCAGTATTCCATTCCCGGCCGCACCTGCGCTTTAGCCTGCTTTTAGCGCTAAAGCTGACCGGGCGTGAAAAACCGCCGCACCCTGTTCAGGATTCCGACCCTGCGGGAGGTGGTGGATATTACGCCCTCGATGTGACTCCTTGGATTAAGATCGCAGCGGATATCCATACCTAGGACACTAAGGTCATTCCGCATTGCGAGTGGAACACCCTGAAGAACGGGGATGGGAGAAAACGGGGATTTCTTGCACGAAAACGCGACCATGGAGTTTCTGGCCATCCTCTCCATAGGATAACTGCATTCGGAACTGGCAGTAGTTTAATAAACTCTGAAGTTATTACAAGTTATTTAACTCTGTTAAATAACTTGTGTTATTTCTACTGAACTATCACACGATTGCATCGTGATACTATACCTATCTGAAGATCGGAGAGGGATGTATAAGCCCTCTCGACAGCCTCGACATGATAATTATCATTTGTATATTTTTCCCGAAGGTTTTAATGTATACCTAATACTTACATATTATATTTGTAGAATGTACAGTAAAGTCAACGTTTGATAATCGTATCGTCTAATTATATTTTCGGGTTATTACATTACTGTCTCTCGCTACTTGATACTCTATCTAGACGGCACTGCACTTACCATCAGGTGCAGTGTGGTCACATTGCCGCGCCAAAAAAAAACTTACTCCGACTAAACCATAAGGGCTAAATTAAAATAATGCACTATGATTTTAAAATGATCTAAAAAAAGTTCACATTGACATGTACCTGTCTCCAAAGGTTGAAAACAATCGTGCAAACCCGGGGGGTCGTTAGTAAATATTATAATAAAATAGTATTATGTTTTTAATTCGTCTGATATCATTATTTTAAAAATATATGCAAAAAATAAGAATAACCATAAATGAATAGTTTTTCATAAGACAATCTTTATTTTAAATCTCTTTTGATATTTGTAAAAACAAAATACTAAAAAGTATTCATGCCATCCATGCTATGAATGGCGGTCGTGTTGCACCACGTATGTAGGGTGTTTCTGTAATTGCCTAGATTTATAAACGTTTATGTCCAAACGGGACGTTTTTAACTAATGTAGTTCACGAGCTCCGATAATATTTTTGCCATTGCTATCATCTGTTGTGGAAAGATTTTAACTTCTTCAATTACACAGAGTACTAAACATATACGAGCAAACAAGACGTCTCCAACTATTACATTTTCCAAGATCCAGTTTATCTTTCCTTTCCCTACCATCATCAGATCAGCATCAGATTTTGTATTATAAATATGCCAAAGGTTCTAAGCTCAAATATCCAAACAGGCTGTTTTAGCTATTGGTAGTTCCTAAGGTTTAGTTACTTGGCGAACAGTTCCTGGTGAAATTGCCTATACCATATTTCTTTATATATTTATTAAAAGTATGTCAAAATAGTAAAAAAATGCAATAAAATAGCAGTGTTTACTAAGAACATTTTAATTTATGTTTTTTTATTTTGTAAGGAATCTCCATTGATTTATTAAATTTAAATGATATGGTAAGAGTTGTTATAGTACACTTAATAATAATATATATGTATGGTGTCTGTTGGTGGGTGGGGACAGGGCTCATACAAATTCGCCCATTGTCCTTTGGTATTTGGCCTTACATTTAAAAAATAATATCACATATTTCAGGGTTTTTGGAAATTTCACCCCTAAGGGGGTTAAATAGGGTAAGAAAGTTTGTATGAAAATCCTTCATTTTTGAAGTTAAATACATGAAAATTGGTATTTTGTAGTGTATACTTTTTGTCTCAAACATGACATCCACGCGGGCGGAGCCGCGAGCAACAGCTAGTTTTTTTCATATAGTGTGTTTTAGGCGAGAGCATATAATTGTTATAGTTAGTTGTTATAGTTTCATGTTAGGAAAAACTACTAAACACACAAACTACAAGCTCATTTATTGCAACTCTGAACCCTACGCAGTCTCTATTTATCTTATCAATCAACCCATACTTATTTAAACCGGGACTTTTCTAATAAACCGGGACTTTCTAATAAACCGGGACTAACCTAACAATACATTATTTTGTATAATTTCATCAACTTTTCTAATACTATTTTATACATACGTACATACGCATTCACAACTGTAACCTCCCAACCGGTAGGTAAAACCAGTACACCCACATTTCGCCTAGTTTATTACCGTTCCATGAAGTGATTGGGGGCGAATCCATCGCTACACCGAGTACAATTCCAGACTCCGGGCTGATACTGAGTATAAAGACGAAAAATCTAATATAATTTTACCCGCCCGGGGTATCGAACCCCTGACCTCAAGCACAGAAGTCATACCGTGTTCTGATAATTTAATATTCATTTACTCATTCCAGATTATGCAGTTCCGGGATATTACTTCACGAAAAATCTCCAGAAGATGTACAAAGGAGGAAAAAATTATGTCTCTGACAAAATATTTATTCTGGCATCTGCAGCCTCCTTGAATACAATGATTTCTGAGGCGAACTAGAAATCAGCTTGCCTACCAGAAAATATAACTGAAAGTTCGTGGTGTCATTAACAAGATTAGTTCCCATCGACCCTGAAGACGGACACGTGACGTGTTCGACTCTACCATGGCGTGGTCGAAATGGAGGAAGTAACTCTACTTGACAGCACTTCTGTCGTGGAGTCAATCTAGAACTGCACGATTGCTGATGAGGTAACTTTCTAACTTTAAAAGTGCTCTAATGAATTTGGAAGTTTAATCGTGGCTTTTGATGTTTGAAGGCGAAGAATTTGAAAAAGTATAGATTTTTATTTGGTATTATTAGGTTTAAATACCTTTAGCATCTTTTGTACGATCGTTAAGCTTTAATTTTGACCTTATATATAAAAAAAACCTTTTTTCTTTTTTCCTTTCGAATTTAGAAAAACGAAGTTCTGGAATGCTAGCGAATTTACAATGAGGGGAGGGGAGGCGGGGTGTTCGAGGATAATGGATAGCTGTCTTATTGAACTGAAAATAAACATTATTATTCTTTAAACGAAATTACCATGCCTCGATTCCCCCGCCCCTCTTCGATCTCGTCAAATAATTTATATGGTACAGCAAAATAAATTTTATTGTCGATGGCGAATAATTGTTTATTTGTGTGTAATGTTTATATTATATTCTAGCGACGCTAACATTTACGACTTATTTTAATTGTATAACGGACAGGTGTTCGACTTGTTAAATAACGCCATTTGTATTGTGCACTTTCTGTATATTCAAGACTTATTTTGTTTTAGGGTATTGGTTCTATTTGATCTTAATTGATTGATGTATGTATAAATAAAAGTTAAATGCTGTTCGTTGGTAAGCGAAACAATTGACAACGGCCTGACAGATTTGGTCAACGTGTTATCTAATATTTGTAATGTCTGAATAAAAGGTTTTTAGGTAATGATGAAATGGGAAATTAAGGGATACCTGCTTTTTTATGAGATTTCAGTCCCAGATACAATTAAATATAGCTATAGCAAATAATAATACTAGGTAGGTAGGTGGGAGTGGCCCTCACTACTTTACAATTCAAACGAAAGGTTGAATACAAAAACATCAAAGCTTTATACAAAAACAGCAAGGCTTTAAAAGAAAAGAGCATAAAGCTAAAGCAATACGAAAGTATACATAGCAAATCACATTACTATTGCAAAGTTAATACTGTTAAACAATAAAGAATTTGTTTTAAAGCGGTTTCAAAAGGAAATCAATAAAACCAGGATACACTCATCCCCCAAACGCATCAGCAACCTGCTTGACATTATCCCCAGTACTCATGTAATGTAGGAGGATATCAGACAGACACCGACATGCAGACTTCGCCAAGCCAAGACAGTTCGTTTCTACCTTCAATTCTTCGCCTTCGTGTATTTCCTCACTGACGTCACCGCATTGAATCTGCTCCATGCTTTAACCGCCCCTATGATTGCTCTTGAGGAGATGGTAGATAATTTGCGCTTGCCTATTAACCCTAAGGGCAAAGTTCATCCGCTGACTTCTTGCTCCATACCCCACGCCAGTTGAGCGTAAAGCCAAAAACATAGAAGTCTGCCGGATGCCGCTCATTCTTGATCCTTTGGACAAGACTAGAATTGTCCGCATAATACTTCACCTTACTTGAATTTGCAACATCAATGTTCACCTGCTCGGACACAATTTGTGCATCAAGAACAATTGTTTGTCTGCCTAATGCTGCAATCAGATCTGGTTTACGCAGTCCTACGTCGGTGATATTATATCTCTCGGCTCTGCTGAAACCTCATAACCCATTCTCAGCAGCCGCTTCCCTATAAAGCCTGCGACTGCATCGTGACGTTTAATGCGGATGTCATGTGTTCTAAAGCACTAGTGTGAAATGTGATTCAGTGTTTCCACATTTTGACATCTAGACTCTCCTTGAATCTTTGAGCGCCTTTCCATCATAGGTGTTATAAAGAGCTGTTGCCCACTGAGCATTAATTTCTTTCGCTCTCGTAAGAAAGGTGTTATTATCCTTGAGGCGTTTGCTCGTACTTTACAACTCTCGGTCGATATATGCGTTCGCGACACTTCCATCAATATAGTGTGCTTACTATAGGCACCTTAGCTTGTTACATCTTTCAAGCGGCACTCGCCACCTCAGGGAGTCTTTACCCAGTCCTCCATCAAGCACTTTGGTGTGGAAGAAGCTCTTACGGCAGTCATGCGGCATGTGTAACCAAACTCTTACTGCCTGCCTGATCTTTCTGTCAATAGATCTTAACATCCCGAAGGTGATCTTCCCCAACGTTAACTGGTGAATCATACCAGGTATTAAAATGTTTTTAGTTGCCCACAACCTCTGTTGCGGCTTTAAAGGCGCCTTGGCCAGTCGAGAAAGCTGTTGCTCCAGCTTCTCTTTAACGGTAGCTTTCTTCCTACTGGATGCATCGAAATACACGCCCAAGTACTTCAGTTCATCTGAGTGCTTTAGCGCCGGGATAGTTCTCCCATTAACTTCAAACAGAATTTCGAGTCCACCACAATGGTTTTCTCCTTGGGAATGCTTACGATAGAAAGAGTCGAGCATTTTCCTACATTGACTTCAAGGCCATAACCTGCCAAAAAGAAATATTGTGGTGAGGTCAATACGTTCTTGAAGTCAATTCCTAGTACTTGCAACAAGAACGAATTCATCAGCGAAAGCCATGACATTAATTTTCATGCCACCGATGTCTACTCCGATATGTGATGGAACTTTCCGAAGCAGTTCGTCTATGACGAAGTTAAATAAGGTTGGTGAGAGTAGATCGTATTGTTCTACCCCGAATATGGGGAGAATCTTCGCTGAAACCCAATCTCCATGCTGCAGTATTGTTCGACTCAGATTGTACATATCCAGTATATATTCATTCATAGCAGTCGGTACACCCTTAACCTGCATAACTCTGCAACGGGACGCCCTGTGCTTACAAGGTTGTCGTAACAGCCTTATACTTCGACATTACGGCTGTCCAGTACGGTTCCATCCCGTCTCGAGGCATGCCTTCCGGCTGATATATTTGGTCATCTAGAACCCTTTTGGTGCACCGGCTGGGGCTTTTTCGCTACACGTCTTGGATAAGGGCGTACTCCGCTCTCTGCCTGGCCTTCCTGTTCACCTGGGTAGGTGGTGGAACATTGGACTTTTGCAAAGCCAATGGCTTTACATTTGGAAATACTTCTTTTACTAATGGGGTAATTTCAGCAAGTACAGTTTCTTTCGAGCGCACTTGTACCCATGCAGAGATCTTATTCAGCCTTTCTACGTACGGAATTTCCGCACTCCACGGCGTACAGTTTATGAGATGTTCACGAAGTATCTCATTGTAGTCTTTGTCTCTTGGTGTTACATCAGGCATGCCGGCCTGTGTTTCCACGCAGACACCGCTTACGGTTGTCTCACCTATCTGAGTACTCACGTTGGCACGATAACCAACTTGCTCTGCTTTCTCTACTTGAGCCACACTTTGCCTCAACATCTCCATATATAGGCTCACCAAATCTTTATGGTCTGCGCGCTTGCGCTGCCCTTTTATTGATTCGAGCGTACGGGTTTTGAAGGCATTAAGCAATACCTGATTAATCTTTCTGGAAACCTTCGGATCCTTGTGCACAAGTTCCGCCTCTTTCAAGGCCAGCATACGATTTTCGTCATCACACCATCTCTCTTTAACATTTTGAATCGCTTTTACTTTGGTGGCATCATACCAATCGGGGTGCGTACGTCGCTCATGGACGCCTCGCCCGGTGATCATCGTGAAAACGCGCGAACACTTTGGGTCTCTACATTGAAATTCCTGGCTTATCATTGAACCATCCGTGCCTGGCTCGTCTACTTGTCGGTCCCTACATAATGTTGGCACGGCGCAGTCAGTGGACCGTCCGGCATTTGGCTTACGAGACTTGTTTATTTTGGGACCAACATAATTTAAAGTGCTGATCGGGGTTGGTAGCCCCGATTGACACCCCTACCTCCACCAATATAGGCGCAGGGAGGAGGCGCAGTGTTGCAAGTTAGCTATCGCTCGGATCGTCATATTTTGCTTCAGCCTCGGTAGCAGATGTAAGACGCTTGACAACCCAAGCAACTAGACCGCTCAATAGTCATAGTTACTCCCGCCGTTTACCCGCGCTTGCTTGAATTTCTTCACGTTGACATTCAGAGCAAATAATGAAATTATAAAAGATGACGAGCACAAACCGTCTCCCACTTATGCTACACCTCAGGTCTGCTTACAATGCCAGACTAGAGTCAAGCTCAACAGGGTCTTCTTTCCCCGGTGATTCTTCAAGCCCGTTCCCTTGGCTGTGATTTCGGTAGATAGTAGATAGGGACAGTGGGAATCTTGTTAATTCATGCGCGTCACTAATTAGATTTTGTTTTAGGCATTTGGCTATTTTTTGCAATCAGACAGCTTGTGAAAACGTTCACGGATTCTGTTCATCATTTTGCTAATCTTTTGATCCCATTTGTATACTTTATTATTTTTATTTTCAAATCTTTTTCAAATACAAAAATCTTTAAGCAACATTCAATAAAAATACATGTCAAGAATATTTAAACAACTTGCAAAATAGCAACTCATACGCATGCACAGTACGAATGACAAGAGGGGGAGGGGATAAATCCCGCAAACGCAACAGCAACCTGCCTGACATTATTCCCAGTACTCAGGTACTGTGGGATGATATCAGGCAGACACCGACATGCAGACCTCGCCATGCCAGGGCAGTTCACTTCTACCTTCAGTTTTCAATTCTTCGCCTTTTTCTTCACCGAGGTCACCGCATTGCCTCTGTTCCATGCTGCAACCGCCCCTACGGTTGCTCTTGAGGAGATGATCGATAATTCACGCTTGCCTTTCAACACCAAGCGAGTAAGTTCGTCCGCCGACTTCGTGCTCCATACTCCACGCCAGTTGAGCGTAATGCCCAGAACATAGAAGTCTTCCGGACACGGCTCTTTTTTGATCCTTTGGATAAGACTAGAATTGTCCGCGTAGTACTTCACCTTGCTTGCATTTGCAACATCGAGGTTCGCCTGCTCAGATACAACTTGTGCATCAAGAACAATTGTATTGAGCGCTGTCACAGTCGACCTACCCAGAGTGTAACCATGCTGGCAGTTAGATAACCCACTAGTTATTTGTGGGGCGCACTCCAGCATTACTCACTCCAGCAACTTGCCGAAGGCAGAGAGCAGCGTAATTGGACAGTACGCTTTCGGGTCCGTAAGTGGCTTACCATTGCCCTTTGGCAGAACCAAGATGCACGTGCGTACACATAACCTACAACTAACCTAACAAACACGCGGTCAAAGACACGCGGCCCTAATCTAAGACTACTCTAAACTATGTATATAGTGCAAATCTATGTATTTATAGTAACGTAACCCTATATAACCTGTGATTAACTAGTACTATGCTAAACAGATATGTAGTTTTTAAAGATGGAACAGTACTTACTTATATTAGGTTCGACATCTCCGCGTCAGCTGGTTTCCAGCCCGGTGGTAGACCGAGTGACCCGCCTCAGGACGGCCCGCGGTGGGCACTGAAACGCCTCGACAAGGAGGCCCTAGAACTTGACGCTCTGGTTATGTCGTGGCTCCCTGTGCCGGATGGGCCGGTACGGGTCGAGCAGGAGGCGGAATGGTTCGGGGTGGCAGTGACAGATATTTGTGACGCCGCTATGCCCAGAGTCTGCCTCCCACCTCGACGCCAGGTGTATTGGTGGTCGCAGGAGCTGGCGTCGTTGCGCATTGCCTTTGTTTCGGCGCGCCGCCGGTACGCCAGGCACCGTCGCCGGCGTCTCCGGGGCGAGGAGCACGCAGACCAGGAGCGGCAGCTCTACGGCCTCTACAAGGAGGCGAAGAGAGCGTTGCAGGTGGCCATTAAGAGAGCCAAGGTCGCGGCGAGAAAGGATTTCATCTCCACTCTCGACAGCGACCCGTGGGGGCGCCCTTATCGCTTGGTGATGAACAAGCTTCGCCCAGCGGCGCCCCCGCTGTCGCAGAGTCTCCGGCCAGAACTTCTGGCCGAAGTCGTCTCGGCCTTGTTTCCGGCCACCGTGGAGACCACTCCTCCACCGATGGCGCCCCGCGAGTCAGCGCCATCGTCGAGTTCGGCAAGGGATATCCCAGAGGTCTCGCCCGCTGAGTTGCGGGCGGCAGTGTCGCGGTTGCGGGGCAAGAACACCGCCCCGGGTCTCGATGGCATCCCCGCCAAGATCTGGGTGCTAGCCGTCGAGCACTTGGGGCCGAGGCTCCGCAACCTCTTCTCCGCCTGTTTGGAGCAGGGCGTCTTCCCGTCGCGATGGAAGACCGGGAAGCTCGTCCTGCTAAAGAAAGAAGGGAGGCCCGCAGAGTCGCCGTCGGCCTACCGACCCATCGTGCTGCTCGACGAGGTCGCAAAACTCTTCGAGCGAATTATTCACGCTCGCCTCGTCGAGCACCTTGAGAGGGTCGGTCCGGACTTGGCGGATTGCCAGTTCGGGTTCAGAAAAGGCCGATCAACCATCAACGCGATTCTGCGGGTGAAGGAGCAGGCGGAGGAAGCAGTGGCTCGGGGCAAAGTCGTTGTAGCTGTCTCACTCGACATTTCGAACGCTTTCAATTCCCTGCCCTGGGCCTGCATTAATGAGGCACTGCGGTACCACGTGGTGCCACCCTATCTTCAGCGCCTGGTGCACGCGTACTTATCCGAGAGGTACGTGGTGTATCCGGGCGCCAATGGGTGGCACCGGAGAGCGATGGAGTGCGGTGTTCCACAGGGCTCAGTCTTGGGCCCACTCCTGTGGAATATCGGATATGATTGGGTGCTCCGTGGTGCCAACCTCTGGGGCGTCGGCGTCACTTGTTACGCCGACGATACGCTTGTCACTGCGTCTGCTAGGACTTTCCAGGATGCCGCAATCCTGGCGGCAGTGGGTACCGGCCACGTCGTGAGTCGGATTCAGCGACTGGGTTTGAAGGTGGCCCTTGAGAAGACCGAGGCCCTTTGTTTTCACGGGCCTCGCAAGGGGCCATCAGCCGGTGCCCACATCATTGTGAATGGGGTGCGGATTCCCATCGGCAAAACGATGAAGTATTTGGGGTTAGTTTTGGATAGCCGGTGGGAATTTCGCGCCCATTTTGAAAAGTTGGTGACTAAATTGTGTCGGGTAGCAGGTGCATTGGGAACCCTGCTGCCCAATCTGGAAGGTCCTGGCATCCCTTGCCGAAGGCTGTACGCCGGAGTCGTGCGGTCCATGGCCCTGTACGGCAGTCCCGTCTGGGCCGAGTCCCTGAACAACCGGTGCGTCGCTCTGCTGCGCAGGCCACAGCGATCAGTGGCGCAGCGGGCGATCAGGGGCTACCGCACGGTCTCGTTCGAGGCGGCTTGCGTTTTGGCCGGTTTCATACCGTGGGACCTGGACGCTCGGGCCCTCTCCGCCGCATTTCACTGGCGGGAGGAGGCGTTCAGGCGCGGGGAGAGACCGGCCCTGAGAGAGGTGGAGGCCATCCGTGGCTCCCTCCGCAGAGCCGCCGTGGAGGAGTGGAGTCTCAGGCTGGAGAACCCGATTTCGGGTCAGCGGGTCGTAGCGGCAGTGCGTCCTGTCTTCCGTCAGTGGTTGGACAGGCGCCACGGCGCGGCGACGTTCCGGCTGACACAGGTGCCCACGGGCCATGGTTGTTTTGGCGAGTACCTGTGTCGCATAGCCGGCGCAGAAGGGTCGGCCGTGTGTCACCACTGTGACAACTGTCCGCGTGACACGGCCCAACACACTGTAGAGGAGTGCCCAGCCTGGGACGAAGAGCGCAGCGCTCTCGTAGCAGTCGTCGGAGGAGACCTCTCGCTGCCGGCTTTGGTGTCAGCCATGGTCGACAGCCGGAGGTCCTGGCGTGCGGTGGCCCTCTTCTGTGAGACTGTTATCTCACAGAAGGAGAGTTCCGAGAGGGATCGGGAACAGCGCTCCGATCCCTCCCGCCGCCAGTCGAGACGGAGGAGGCGCCGGGTTGACGACTGACCGGCGTCTCCCGCCCTGTGGTTTGGGGGCGTTTGGAGAATCCCACCACGGTATCCCCTGCCTGTCGTAAGAGGCGACTAATAGGGGCATCGGGGGTCGTGGGCGCGCAGCGGGGGGCTGTCGTAGCGCCCTTTCCGGTGTGTCGAAACTTGTTTGTACATAGTTTTATTTTGTATATACTTCGTCGGCACACCGGGCGACCCCGGGATGACGGCAGCGCGGGTGGTTGGCCTCGTTGCTGCCGTGGACGCTGAGGGCGTCCTTCGGTGCGCGGGGGCTTCTGAGCCCCCCCCCCACATGGAGACGGGCCGCAAGGCGGCACCGCGCAGGGGCGGTTCCGGTCGAAAATGGAGCGCTTCTCGCTCCGTGAGCCCGGGACCGTCTCTTATGCGCCGAAGAGGGCCACCGCGGGGTTTTTAGTTGGTATTGCCGGTGTAGGGTATTTGTTAGGGACTCGGCCCAGCGGTCGTCCGGATGTCAACATCTCTCCCGGCTTAACGCTGGGTCGTAAGGCCGGCGAGCCCAACATAACCGTCCCGCCATCCCCCCGGCGGGGCGGTAGTGATAAATCGCTTTTCCCCGTGAAAAGTTGTCTTGATCTCTTCAAGTTTCCTGTCTAAGGCCTGTAAAATAGCGCCCTCCCTTCCCTGTGCTGCCAGTTGGAGCTCTAAGGAGGAGCACCTCGCAGTCACGCGGGTCAGCTCCCGCTCTGTGTCCCCCAGGAGAAGCTCCAGCGTGGCCACCACCGCAGTGACCTCCTGGGACCGAGAATTTACAATACCTCTGTCGTGGGCATTCAGTTTTGCCTTTTTTCGGATACGTTTCCGTTAGCTACCTTGCTGATGTCCATGAGGGCATCCTGGACCCACTCCAGAAGCTCCTGCTTGGTCGCGCTGCTCATCCTTTTGCTTGAGATCTTCTTTGCGGCTCCTCCTTCCATCAGTGCAAGGTTTTCTTCCTCCTCAGGCAATGTTGCTGCCGGCTGCGAGTGGGTCGGCTGAGGCCGAGTGTCCTCAGTGCACTGCCGCGTGGGCGTAAAGGCGCTGCCGATCACAGCCCGCACCTCGTCTAGCTCCTGTTGTTGTAAGAATATTAGCTGCTCCAATGAGCGTCGCCGTTCATCGTAGATCGAGGAATCGTCGTCGTCCGACATATTGTTCCTAGCTCAATATTCTGAGAATCAAAGATGGCCGGAAAAAGTTTAGCACTGTTAGAAAGGCTAGTCGCCGGAGCCGTAAAAACTATTGACAGGTGACACTTGACGTCTGTCAAGTGCCATGCGGGCGCGCAGCATGCGTCTGTCCTAACCTAAAAATATAACCTAACAGAGAGAACACGCGGTATACACGGCCTAACCTAAAATAACAATAACTAATGTATACTTCGTCTATTACACTGTTTATTTATAGCCTATTTAAAAACGAACTAACCTAAACACTATGCTAACACAATAATAAAGGATGAAACAGTACTCACGGGTCTGCAACGGCACATGTACTAACACTAAACTTATATATAACACAAACACTACGGGTCCACTTCCCTAATTAGTTCCACGTATCACTGATATATAACACAGCACTGCATAAATAGTATATAAGCAAAATCGCATAAGTGCAAATTCACTGGCAAATCACAAATCGCAAATCCACTCGGAGCGCACCGAAACACGTCCGCTCGCTACCGAGTAGATAGGGACAGGAATATTTCCCACCAACCTCCCATGGTCCAACCGATCTTCCGATCATATGGGGCCTAAGCTGGGTGTCACACGCGCGGAATTGGAGCTCCACCGCGCGAGTTCTTCGGACACCCTACAAGTTATATCTAAAACCAATGTCCGGAGCATCTCTCCCCTTTCTGGGGCATGCTGTCCTATCTAGCTTGCCGTGCCTAGTAGCAACTCGCCATGTGTCGTGTCCAGATTGGTGAGCCTCGGTGCGTTCCTCCTTCTGTGCCAGTTGTAGGCGAATTCACGCAGCTGTCCAAAGTTGACCTCAGAGCTCACGAGATCGGCGTACCAAACAGGGCCGTATGTCTCCAAAACCAGACCGTCAAGCATTCTCCAGCGGAGGTCGTCATATAAAGGACAGCACCACAGAACGTGGTGCCTGTCCTCCTCCATCCATCCACACTCACAAGAACTGACTCAAAGATAGGCGCTTGTTGAAGCACCCGTGTCCAGTAAGAACCTGAGAAGTCACATAATCTGGTACGACCCAGCTCATGCTGAGTCTTCCAGCCACGTCGGGGAAAAACAAGTACAGCTCGCGACCCTTCGTCTCTTCCTGCCATCGTTCCTGCCAGAGTACGCTTACCGAACCCGAAATTTCTCGTTTCAGTCTGCGCATCTCTGTCTTAGCCGCGGTTTTACGTGCGTCCTCCACGCCGCCAGCACGGTAGACCTCGAGGTCGGCGGGCAACACCCCGGCAAGCACCGGGAGCGCAGCAGTGCTGACCGACCGGTAGGCCTTTGTCAAAAGCACTAGTGCAGGCCGCTGCCCCCGGAGAAGAGTGTCGCGGATCGCCTGTACCGTAACCCGCTGGAACCAACACGCCGCGGCATACACAAGAATGGCAACAAAAGTGCCCTGGTACAAGACACGCAGGCCAAGAAAACGGATGCCCCAGGAGGACGCCGACATACGCGACATCTTCCCGAAGCACCTGGCCGCGCGCTCGACGATGTCCTGTGCATGCCGCGAGAACAGGAGACTTCCATCCAGTACCACTCCGAGCACAGTTACCGAGTTCACTGAGCGTATCGAGACGCCATCAAGGCGAACGACTGGGGGCCTCTGGAACTTTCCCCTGATAGTCATCGTAGATGATTTACCAGGGGAGAATCCCAGTCTATTGCGGGCACCCCAGGCGGAGACTGTTCCCAGCGTTTCCGCTGCTGCTGCCTCTATTCCAGATCTTGATTGCGCCTCGATCAAAATCGTGACGTCGTCGGCATAAGCCACCATGCTAACCCCCCCCCGGCAGTGGAGACTGGAGCAGGTCATCTAGCAACACGTTCCATAACGATGGGCCGAGTACAGAGCCCTGCGGACATCCCATGGTGGACTCCTTCCACAACACACGGCCGCCCACGAACAGGCCAACACGGCGGCCGGTGAATTATCCCACCAACATTTTAAATATGTTTGGTGGGCATCCTCCACCCTTCACTTTGGCTAAGATCATATGCCACCATGCGTTGTCGAAGGCGCCCGAGATGTCCAGGAATATCGCCTGAACATAGCGTGCCCCTGATGATTTAGCAACCCCAATGACGGAGTTGAGAGCTGTGACAGTCGACCTACCCCGAGTGAAACCATGCTGGCGGTCAGATAACCCACTAGTTATTTGTGGGGCGCACTCCAGAATTACTCGCTCCAGCAACTTGCCGAAGGCAGAGAGCAGCGTAATTGGACGATACGCTTTCGGGTCCGTAAGTGGCTTACCGTTGCCCTTTGGCAGAACCAAGAGACGACCGTCCTTCCAGACGTCCGGGAAAACGCCTTCGTCGATGCATTTGGCATACACCCAGTGGAACTCCACCGATGCAGCGGCCCAGACATTGCGCAAAATCCTGGCGGTGACCCCGTCGAGCCCAGGAGCCGTGTTAGGCGTCTGCCTAATCATGTTCCCCAGGCTCACACGGTACGGAGGATGGACAATAGGGCCAGAGGGGAGCGTGTCGGCCATCGCACGCAGTCGAGTATGACACTCCGCGACTCCCTAGACTGGTCGTCATCAGGACACAGAGCGTACACAAGGCCACGCATGGCTTCCTCCACGGTCCCCGCTTGACCATTGGCGTATGTTGTGCCATTGATTACATTTGCAGGTGGACGGGACCGCCCGCTGGCCGTACGGTACGCGAGTCCCCAGGGGTCCTGATTACCGGACTCAGCGATCCGCCGGAAGTACGCGCGTTCAATCTCCTCCATCCTCCTCCGATATGCAGCCCGATCCTTTCGGAAGATCTCGCTAGCATACTCCTCCGCTAGACCGCCCGTTCGGCGGGTGCGCTGCCACGCTCTACGCGAGGAGGCGCTCTGCTTTCGCAGGCGGTCAAGTTCAGGCGTCCACCATTCATAACCCTCCTCATTCTTCGGGTTCCTGACACCGAGGGACTTCTGTGCGGATTCAACAACAATGTTGGTGAAGACCACGGAAGCCTCGATGGCAGGTGCACCCGGATTCATACGTCCCACACCCAAATGAATCATAGTTCTGAAGCGGCCCCAGTCAACACCCCGATCCCGAAAGCTCATTGGCTCTTCGGACGACCGCGCAAGAACGCTTCCTGCGTGCCGAGCAGAGTAGAGACCAACTTTATAAGTGATCAGTCGGTGATCGCTGGTGCTGGCATCAATATGCACCCTCCAGTCAGTGACGCTGCATCCACGTGATGCGAGAGTAAGGTCTACACTGGACTCCCCATTTACAGTACTGAAGGTCGCCGGTTGATCCTCGGTGTTAATGAGGTTGAGCTGAAGTGAGTTGATCATGTCTTCAACCGACGACCTACGATGATCCGACACGCTGCCTCTTCCACGCGACTGCTCCAGGGAGCAGTGCCACATTGGGGAGTGGGCGTTACAGTCCACCCCTATGACGATCCGACGTCCTCTATGGTGGTTGATGATGTTACATAGGTGCTCGACGTGCGGGTCTATAGGGTCTGAGTACTTGAAATACGCTGATACAACGATAATGTCGACCTGGTCGATGTGGGCGACGAAGCAAAAGTCGTTACACCATTCCGACAATACTGCAGTCGCCAAGTCCCGCCGATGTATGTAGAGGCCTGCTTGAGAAGTGTCGCCGCTCTGTAATATGTGTCCCGCCGCGGAGTACTGCTCCTGAACCAGGATGACGTCGAGTCCCAGCTCGCGCAACACCGCCGGCAACTCCCTAGTCGCCAGAGCAGCACCCGCGAGGTTTAGCTGGCCTATGGTTATGGACTCAGGCGAGAATGTATCTGGTGGCCGCAATCGAGCGCTCCTCGGCGTGTAGTCTAGCTGGGCAGTCCCTCGATGCCGTTTGGTGGTTCGCCGCATCTTTCTTGCCGAACCTGGTGCAGGTGGCGCATCGGATAGTTTCCGACTTGCAATCGCCAGTTCTGTGACCTATCCCGCCGCAGCGCCCGCAAACAATGTCCGCCGATCTGCAGTATTTCTCCGGGTGTCCGTAACTCTGACATTTGCTACAGCAGGTCACATTAACATAGTCCGTGACCCGGCAGACGTCCCACCCTATATAAATCTTGCCGGCCTCTACCAGCCTAGTCCGGAGCTCCGGCGAGCACTCCAGCACCACTGTAGTTGCCCCCCCTCCTCTGCGACCCTTCTTGAAGGCAACCTTGCAAGACTTCTGCAGTCTGGTCAGGAGCCACTCACCAGCGCCATCCATGTTTTGTTCATGGATGGCCCTGAGCTCCTGATCAGAGTCCCCGCTAACGCCGTGTATGGCCACAAGAGGCATGCGCTGTCGTGGCTCTGTGGTCCTGAGGGTTGGCGGCATTGCGTCCTTAAATCGTTTTGCCGCATCTTCGCTGGCCGTCTTGACCAGCACTCCGGCGTTCCCAATTTTGCGGACCTTGTCTACCTGAAGATTCGTGGCCACTGGGTTCACAGATTTTTTTATATCGGCTTTGGTGTCGTCAGCAGTTTTAAGTAGCCCTTGCCCAGCCTCAGAGGGGTACACCGCCAAGACTGGACCACCAGGTTCCAGGATGCGAAGGGTAGCGCTCCTGGTGCATAGCACTTGCGCAAAGGAGGGCTGTGCCGAAAAGGGAGCCGGGTCCATACCCTTTATCAGGTCCAGTTTGTCCTAAATAGTGGAGAGCCTACCGTTGTCCCGGCCCAGAGCCGACAGCTGAAGTTCCAAGGAGGAGCACTTAACCTTGGCGCACGCCGCTTCCTGCTCCGTTTCCCCTAACCGCAGTCCCAGCGCAGCCACCACTGCCAGGATCTCCTGGACTCTGTCATTGACCACGGCACGGTCACTGGCGTTAAGTTTAAACTTCTTCTCTGACACCTGGCCGTTTGAGATAACACTAACCTCCCCCAGAGCAGCGTGCACCCGGTCCAACAGCTGAAGTTTAGTGGCCCCACTAAGTGAGTTGTGGCCACCAGATGTCCCGGTGTTGGGTGAAGATGGTTCATCCTCCTCGGCAATACCCGTTTCGGACGTTTGGGGCGGGGGCCTGGAGGGCTTCGCCCTATCCTCCTCGTATCTCCGCAGTGGGCCCTGTACTTCCTCCGGTGATGCCAACGGTCGCTTGGCCGCCTGTTGGGGGAGGGGGGGGGGGGGGGTGCGCGCAATGCTAGACCTGGGGGTGAAGCAGCTTTCGGTGGCTACCGCTGCACGAAGGTCCTCTAAGGCGAGCTGTTGTTGAATGATGTGTTCCTCAAAGGAACGCCGACGTGCGGCCCCTGCTGAGTCTTCCTCATCCGCCATACTTTATTATTATGTTGAATTATTTGATGGCCAAAATGCAAGTAGTCGAGACACTAAGTCACCAAGTGCGCATAGCGCACAATGCGCAAAAGGCCGTTCGCCACCGCCGTAAAAGGCGCGGGAGAGTTCGCGCAGTGACAGTGACAGCGCCACTAGACAGCTGACAGGTGACAGCTGTCAGTCAGTACAACTGACCGAACAGAAGTAGGCCGCACAAGGCACGTGTATGGTCCTAACCTATAAACTAACCTAAAACACCACGCGGTCGCTAGACACGCGGGCCTTAACCTAAGAATGGCAGACTATTATTCTAATTAAGCCTTAGAGTAATTAAGCAGACTAAACTAAACTATATACGAACTACGTTACACTATCCTAATCGGTAACCTATTAATAGATTAAACAGTACTAACAGTACAGTAAGGAGGAGATGAAGTCTTCAACCGACGACCTCCGATGGTCAGAGACAGTGCCACGTCCCCATGACTGTTCTTTGGTGCAGTGCCACATCGTCGAATGGGCATTGCAGTCCACGCCCACCAGTATGCGCCGGCCTCCGAAGTGGTGGAGAATGTTCGACAGATGTTGTATGTGCGGGTCGATGCTGTCCGAATACTTGAAGTACGCGGAGACAACAATGAGGTCACATTCCTCAACGTGGGCGACAAAACAGAAGTCGATGCTCCACTCCGTCAGAGTGGCCACCGCAACGTCCCTCCGGTGAATGTAGATCCCCGCCTGGGACGACGGGCCACACAGGAGAACGAGCCGGGGCATCGGATATTGTTCTTGAATAAGGACAATATCGAGCCCCAGCTCGCGGGACATCGCAGGCAGCTCATTGGTGGCTAGCTCGGCACCAGCGAGGTTTAACTGTCCGATCTTCATTGGAGAGAACGTAGCGCGTGGCTGCGATGGACCGCTCTACGGCGTTGTGCCTAGCCGAGCAATCCCTAGAAGCGGTCGCATGCGTCGCGGCTTCCTTGCGACCAAACTTGGTGCATGTGGCGCAACGCGTTGTCACCGCAGTGCAGTCCGTTGATCTGTGGCCATTGTTCCCGCAGCGGCCGCACACCACCTCGGAGGCACGGCAATATTTTTCTGGGTGGCCGTAAAGCTGGCACTTATTGCAGCAGGTAACGTCGACGTGGTCATTAACCCGGCACACGTCCCAGCCAATGTATAGCTTCTCCTTTCTGATTAAGATCTCCCTAAGTTCCGGAGAGCACTCTAGTACCACTGTCGTGGATCCACCAGCTCTACGGCCTTTCTTAAAGGCCACGCGACCAGCCTGCAGGATTTTTTCCAATGGCCATGTGGTGTGTTCAGATCCCATGTTCTGCTCGTAGATTGATTGAAGCAGCTGGTCCTTGTCAGGGTCCCCAGACACTCCGTAAATAGCCACTTGCGGCATCCGCAAACGAGGCTCCGAGATCCACAGGGTTGTAGGCATCGCCTCCCTGAGGCGCTTGGCCGCATCCTCACTGGCCGTCTTCACCAGTATCCCAGCGTTTCCAATTCGCCGCACCTGGTCGACCTGGAGATTGGTGCTCCTGGGGCTCACCGTCTTTTTCATTTCCGCCTTAGTGTCGTCGGCGGTTTTTAATGTGGCTTGTCCTGTCTCGGAGGGGTACACCGCAAACGTGGGGCCTCCCGGAGCAGGAATGGGGACCGTGGCGCCCCTAGTGCGCAGTACCTGGGCGAAAGTTGGCTGTCTTGGGCCCGCGGCCAGTTCCGGAGCGATTTTAATTTCGTCGAACTTCCTGTCCAGAGCCTGCAGGAAACTACCCTCCTTTCCGTGTGCAGCCAGTTGGAGTTCCAGGGAGGAGCACCTCGTGGTAGCCCGGGTCAGCTCGCCCTCGGTGTCGCCCAATAAAAGCTCAAGCGTGGCCACCACCGCAATAATTTCTTGCGACCGAGAGTTGATTATACCCCTGTCATGCGCGTTGAGCTTCGCCTTCTTCTCCGAGTACTGCCCGTTCGCGACTTTGCTGATGTCCAGCAGGGCATCTTGTACCCAATCCAGCAGCTCCCGTTTAGTCGCGCTGCTCATCCTCTTGATTTTCTCCGGGGGCACGGTAGGAAATGTGCCCTGGACCAGCTGTGGTGGTTGTGGCTCCGCCTCTACCACTGCAGGGAGAGGCTGGGAAGTAGAAGGCCTTTGCTGGCTGGCCCCCTCGGTGCATTGCCGCACGGCATCCTGCATCTCGTCCGGGGAGCCAAGTGGCCGCTTGGCTGCTTGCTGTTTCTACGGCGGGGGCGTGCGCGCGATTGACCGCGTGGGCGTAAAGGCACTGCCTATGACTTCGCGCATCGTGTCGAGTTCCTGTTGTTGGAGGCTAATTAAAGCCTCCAGAGACTGTCGCCGTTCCTCATAGATAGATGGCGCCTCGTCGTCTGACATTTCGGTCCGATCTCCAATGCAACGCAACGACAGACGGTTCGGCTGTATGAATAATAACCTTAGCCTAATTATAAATTAAGTTTCTGTAGCGGCAACACCAGTACGCACCCATCAGTCACCAAGTGCGCACAGCGCACAATGCGCAAAGGGCCGTTCGCCAGCGCCGTAAGAAACAAATATGGTGGCAGCACAAAATGGCTGACACCTGTCACCCGTCACTTGTCACTTGACACTTGTCAGCGTGCCATGCACGTGCGTACGCATAACCTAAAAACAAGTGGTCAAAGACACGCGGCCCTAAACTAAGACTATTTCTAACTAAGTATATAAACAAAAACTATGTATTTAAATAACGTAACCTATGATTAACTAAAACTATGCTAAATGATAATGATATGTAGTTTAATAGGAACAGTACTTACAGTTTACTTATTCTTTTAAGACACAATAACAATACACACAGAACTACGGGTCCGCTTCCCTCAATAATCCACATGACCAAAGTATATATCTGCACTTAAACACATAACGACAATAAAATATGTATATAAGGACAAATCCAAGAGAACGGATTACTGGCAACAAATCCACGCGGAGCACACCGACAACACGTCCGCTCGCTACCGCGTAGATAGGGACAGGAACATTTCCCACCAACCTCCCATGGCCCAACCGATCTTCCGATCATATGGGGCCTAAACTGGGTGTCGCTCGCGCGGAATTGGAGCTCCACCGCGCGAGTTCTTCGGACACCCTACAAGTTATTTCTTAGCCAATGTCCCGGAGCATCTCTCCCCTTTCTGGGGCATGCTGTCCTATATAGCTGCTGTATCAAGCACTACGTGCTGTCGCCGCGACTCGTACAGTCGACGAATCCTGTGCCAACCGTGAGCGAATTCGCGTAGCCAACCAAAGTTTGCCTCAGAGCTCACGAGATCAGGGTACCAAGCGGGGCCGTGTACCTTCAGGACCAGTCCGTCAAGCATTCTCCAGTGGGGTTCATCGTAGAGAGGGCAGGACCACAGGGCGTGATGCCTGTCCTCTTCCTCCCAACCACATTCACAAGCACTATCATTCCTGAGCCTCATATCAGACAGGCGCTTGTTGAAGCACCCGTGACCCGTCAAAATCTGGGAAGTTTCATAATCTGGTACGACCCAGCTCATGCTGAGTCTCCCAGCCACGTCGGGGAAAAACATATGAAGCTCGCGACCCTTCGTCTCCCCCTGCCAACGTTCCTGCCAAAGTACTCTTACCGAATCCAAAATTTCGCGCTTTCGTCTGCGCATTTCAACCTCGGGCGCGGACTTGCGTGCAGTCTCCACGCTACCAGCACGGTAAACTTCGAGGTCAGCCGGCAACACCCCGGCAAGCACCGGGAGCGCAGCTGTGCTGACCGACCGGTAGGCCTTGGTCAAGAGCACAAGTGCAGGCCGCTGCCCCCGGAGTGTGTCGCGGATCGCCTGCACCTTAGTACGCTCAAACCAGCACGCCGCGGCATACACAAGCGTGGCATCAAAGGTGCCCTGATAAATGATACGAAGACCAGGATAACGGATGCCCCAGGAAGACGCCGATACTCTCGACATCTTCCCGAAGCATCTGGCCGCGCGTTCGACTATGTCTTGTGCATGCCGCGAGTACAGGAGTCCTCCATCCAGCACCACTCCGAGTACGGTTACCGAGCGCACTGAACGTATCGAGGCGCCATCAAGGCGGATGACCGGGGACCTCTGGAACTTTCCCCTGATCGTCATCGAAGATGATTTCCCAGAGGAAAATTCCAGCCTATTCTGGGCACCCCAGGCAGAGACAATGCCAAGCGTTTCCGCTGACACTGCCTCAATCCTCGCCCTTGACTGCGCCTCAATCAAAATAGTGATGTCGTCAGCATAGGCTACCATGCTGACCCCACTCGGAAATGGAGACCGGAGCAGGTCGTCCAGGAGCACGTTCCACAACGATGGTCCGAGCACGGACCCCTGCGGACATCCCATGGTGGACTCCTTCCACAACACCCGGCCACCCACAACCAGGCCAACCCGGCGCCCAGTGAAGTAGCCCGCCAGCATTTTGTAAATGTTAGGCGGGCATCCTCCACTTTTTACCTTGGCCAGGATCATGGGCCACCAGGCATTGTCGAAGGCACCCGAGATGTCCAGGAAGATCGCCTGCACATATCGCGCCGACGAGGACTTGGCGACACCTGTGATTGTGTTTAGAGTAGTCACTGTGGACTTTCCCCGTGCAAAACCGTGCTGGCAGCTCGAGATCCCACTTGCGATCGTCGGAGCGCACGCATGACGCGTTCTAAAAGCTTACCGAGTGTTGAAAGCAGCGTGATCGGACGGTACGCTTTTGGGTCCGTAAGTGGCTTTCCGTTACCCTTTGGCAGAACCAGGAGACGACCGTCTTTCCAGACGTCCGGATATACGCCTTCGTCGATACATTTGGCATACACCATGTGGAACTCCACTGATGCAGCGGCCCAGACGTTGCGTAATATCCTGGCGGTGACCCCGTCGAGCCCTGGAGCCGTGTTAGGCAGCTGCCTAATCATGCTCCCCAAACAGTCACGGGTCGGAGGATGGGCATTAGGCCCCGAGGGGAGCGTGTCTGCCGCAGCACGGATCCTACTGTGATACTCCGTGTCCTTAGACATGTTGTCGTCGGGACACAGAGCATGCACGAGGCCGTGCATGGCTTCATCCACGCACCCCGCGTGGCCATTGGCGTAAGTCGTGCTATTTATGACGTTGGGGGGGGGGGGGGGGGGACTCCTCCCACTGGCCGTGCGGTAGGCGAGTCCCCAGGGGTCCTGGTTTCCGGACTCAGCCAACCGCCGGAAAAACGCGTTTTGGGTGTCCTCCATCCTCCTCCGATATAAGGCCCTTTCCTTTCGAAACAAATCACCCGCATGTTCCTCCGCTGGACCACCCCTCCGGCGGGTGAGCTGCCACGCTCTTCGCGAAGAAGCACACCGCCTGCGTAGGCGGTCAAGTTCGGGCGTCCACCATTCATAACCTTCCTCACGCTTTGGTCTCCTGTCACCGAGGATCCTGCGCGCGGATTGTACAATGACCTCAGTGAGGCCATTGCAAGGCTCAGCAGCAGGAGCCCGCAGATTCAAGCTACCCATTCTTTCATTCATTCATGTAATAAGTCGGTGATCGCTAGTGCTGGATCCGACATGAACGCGCCACTCGTCGACGCGGCAGCTTCTTGTAGCAAGGGTGAGGTCCACATTGGCCTCGCCATTCACCGTGCTGAAGGTCGCCGGTTGGTCCTCAGTGTTTACTATGTGGAGGGAGTGTGAAGAGATCATATCCTCAACCGACGATCTCCGGTGATCCGCGATTATCCCCCGGCCTCTTGACTGCGCCGCAGTGCAGTGCCACATCGGCGAGTGGGCATTACAGTCAACGCCGATCACAATGCGCCGGCCGCTAAAATGTGTCAGGATCCGTGCGATGTGTTCTATGTGCGGGTCTATGGGGTCGGAGTATTTGAAGTAAGCAGAGACTAAAATTACATCGATGTCCGCAATATGTGGCACAAAACAGTACTCGTTACTCCATTCCAGCAGGGCAGCAGCTGTTATGTTCCGCCTGTGTATGTAGAGCCCTGCCTGCGAGGATGGGCCAGACTGCAGCACGAGCTGGGACATCGAGTATTGTTCCTGTACCAGAACAATATCGAGCCCCAGCTCGCGCGATAACGCCGGCAGCTCACTTGTGGCAAGTTCAGCCCCCGCTAGATTGAGCTGGCCAACCTTCAACGTTTTATGCGAGAACGTAACGCGTGGCCGCAATGGAACGTTCTACGGCGTTTGCTCGCGCAGGGCAGTCCCTAGACGCTGTTGGGTGGGTAGCCGCTTCCTTTCGGCCGAACTTCGTGCACGTAGCACATCGGGTTGTCTCCGCTTTGCATTCGGCCGTCCTGTGACCTGTTCCTCCACAGCGCCCGCACACCACCTCCGATGCTCTGCAATATTTTTCAGGGTGTCCATACAGCTGACATTTATTGCAGCATGTGACTTCTATGTAGTCGTTCACCCGGCAGACGTCCCATCCTATGTAGACCTTTTCCTTTTGGATAAGTTTCGCTCTGAGTTCCGGGGAGCACTCCAGAACGACAAGTGTGGATCCTCCCCTCCTTCCCTTTTTAAAGGCGACTTTACCCGCCTTCAAGAAACGCGCCAGCGGCCACATGTCCACCTCTTGAGCAAAGTTTTGCTCATGGATAATTTGCAGAAGTTGCTCCTTATCCAGGTCTCCTGATACTCCGTAAATGGCAACCAGCGGCATGCGCTCTCTCGGCTCTGTTATGCGTAAAGAAGGTGGCATGGCTTCTTTTAGGCGTTTAGCCGCTTCTTCATTGGCCGTCCTTACTAAAATGCCTGCGTTGCCTATGCGGCGCACCTGCTCCACTTGCAGATTTGTGCTTCTGGGATCCACCGTCTTCTTTATTTCCGCTTTGGTGTCATCTGCTGTTTTAAGTGTCGCCTGACCCGACTCCGAGGGATAAACCGCCAGCGTAGGTCCACTCGGCGCCGGGATTGGCACTGTGGCGCTCCTAGTGCGGACGACCTGCGCGAAAGACAGAGACGGCTGAACTGAGAAGGGGGCTGGTTCCATTAATTTGTGCGCGCAATGCTAGTCCTAGGGGTGAAGCAGCTCTCGGTTGCCATCGCTGCTCGGAGGTCCTCCAAGGCGAGCTGCTGTTGTATTATTCTTTCCTCAAAGGAGCGCCGACGTGCAGCCCCTGTTACGTCTTCCTCATCCGCCATTGCAATACTATTGTAAAAATGTTTGCTGGCCAAAGTATCAGTAGTCAAGAACACAAACACAAAGCGCGCACAGACGGTTCGGCTGTATGAATTAAAGCCTTAGCCTAATTATAAATTAAGTTTCTGTAGCGGCAAAACCAGTACACACCCGTCAGTCACCAAGTGCGCACAGCGCACAATGCGCAAAGGGCCGTTCGCCAGCGCCGTAAAAGGCGCGGGAGAGTTCGCGCAGTGTCGGTGACAGCGGCACTAGACAGCTGTCACACGCCACGCGGACGCAGAGCACATGTAACACAACTAACCTAAAAATATAACCTAAAAATCACAGCACAAAGAGAATTACTATACTAATTTAAGTTAAACAAGCAATTAAAAGCTAATAAAGCGTCCCAAATGCGCGAATTGATACTATCAATAAGTAAAAGTACATACAGTTTATAGTCCGTCCATTACCGGCAGCACACACAAATATAGCAGGTCCTTTTCCTTAAAATAGCACATACACAGAACACCGAGTATATAGCATAATAGCAATAATAGTATATAAGCACAACACGAATACAACGAATAACTAACAATATACCACTATATGCCAAATCTACACGGAGCGTTCCGAAAACACGTCCGTCCGCTACCGAGTAGATAGGGACAGGAACATTTCCCACCAACCTCCCATGGCCCAACCGATCTTCCGATCATATGGGGCCTAAACTGGGTGTCGCTCGCGCGGAATTGGAGCTCCACCGCGCAAGTTCTTCAGACACCCTACAAGTTATTTCTTAGCCAATGTCCCGGAGCATCTCTCCCCCTTCTGGGGCATGCTGTCCTATGCAGCTGAAGTATCAAGCTGCACGTGCTGACGGCGCGCCTCGTTTGAACGCCTTATCCTGTGCCATCCGTGCGCAAACTCCCGTAACCGACCGAAGTTCACCTCAGAGCTAACCAGATCAGGATACCAAGCGGGGCCGTGCGTCTCCAGAACCAGTCCATCGAGCATTCTCCAGCGGAGGTCGTCGTATAGGGGACAGTACCACAGGGCGTGGTGCCTGTCCTCCTCCTTCCAACCGCATTCACACTCACTGTCATCCCTGAGCTGCATATCGGATAGGCGGTTATTAAAGCACCCATTTCCAGTGAGAATCTGCGAAGTTTCATGATCTGGTGCGATCCAGCTCATACTGGATCTCCCAGCCACGTCGGGGAAAAACATATGGAGCTCTCGACCCTTCGTCTCCTCCTCCCATCGCTCCTGCCAAAGTACTCTTACCGTACCCAAAATTTGTCGTTTGTGACTGCACATCTCGGCCTTGGGCGCGGACTTGCGTGCAACATCCAAGCAACCAGCACGGTACACCTGAAGATCAGCTGGCAACACCCCGGCAAGCACCGGGAGCGCAGCAGTGCTGACCGACCGATAGGCCTTGGTCAAAAGCACCAGTGCAGGCCGCTGCCCTCGGAGAAGGGTGCCGCGGATAGCCTTGACCTTGACCCGCTCATACCAGCACGCCGCAGCATACACAAGAGTGGCAACAAATGTGCCCTGGTACAATATACGTAGGCCAGGAAAACGGATGCCCCAGGAAGACGCCGAAACCCGCGACATCTTCCCGAAGCATCTGGCCGCGCGCTCTACTATGTCCTGTGCATGCCGCGAGAACAAGAGGCCCCCATCCAGCACCACCCCGAGCAGAGTTTCCGCGTGCACCGAACGTATCGAGACACCGTCAAGGCGGATGACCGGGGGCCTCTGGAATTTCCCTCTGATGGTCATCGATGATGACTTACCAGAGGAAAACTCCAGCCTATTCTGGGCACCCCAGGCAGAGACAGTGAAAAGCGTTTCCGCCGCCGCAGCCTCAATGCCAGCCCTCGACTGCGCCTCAATTAAGATGGTGACATCGTCAGCATAGGCCACCATGCTAACACCACTCGGTAGCGGGGACCGGAGCAGGTCATCCAGTAGCACATTCCACAACGGTGGACCGAGCACCGACCCCTGCGGACACCCCATCGTGGATTCCTTCCACAACACCCGGTCCCCCACGAACAGGCCAACGCGGCGTCCAGTGAAGTAACCCACCAACATTTGGTAAATGTTCGGTGGGCAGCCTCCACTTTTCACCTTGGCCAGGATCATGGGCCACCAGGCATTGTCGAAGGCACCCGAAATGTCCAGGAAGACCGCTTGAACATAACGTGCCGACGACAGTCTGGCAGTGCCAATAACTGTGTTGAGCGCTGTCACTGTCGACTTCCCTCGAGCAAAACCATGCTGGCTGTCAGAGATTCCGGACGTTATATGCGGGGCACACTCTAGCATGACGCGTTCCAGTAATTTCCCAAAGGCCGAGAGTAGCGTAATTGGTCGATACGCTTTTGGGTCCGTAAGCGGCTTATTATTACCCTTTGGCAGGACCAGAAGACGACCGTCCTTCCAGACGTCCGGGAATACGCCCTCATCCACACATTTGGCATACACCGAGTGGAATTCCACAGATGCAGCGGCCCAGACGTTACGCAGTATTCTGGCGGTCACCCCGTCGAGCCCAGGTGCCGTGTTAGGCAAGTGCCTTTCCATGTTTCCCAGGCACTCACGAGACGGAGGATGGACGCGGGGGCCAAGAGGGGGGGTGTCGGCCAGAGCACGCAACCGAGCGTGGTCCTCCGAGTCCCGGGACGGGTCGTCGTCGGGACAGAGAGCACACACTAGGCCGTGCATGGCCTCATCCACAGACCCCGCGGGGCTATTAGCGAATGTCGTGCCATTAATTACATTAGAGACTATCCCGCCCACACACCCGCCATTGTAACTCCTGTTTAGCCAGGATCAACAATGGCACGCATTTTTTCGACACCGAGTAATGAAACTCGGCGAGTCTCTGGGAATGCTTAATAACTGTCTTTTATCCCGCAACGAAATTAATCAAATAGAAATATAGGGAGGAGTTGGAAATATAAATTGTCCACTTCCCTCCATAGCAAAGCGGGAGACAAATACTGAACTAAAAAGGTATTAACCTCCAATAAAAGACATTTACGTCTGGAGAAGCCAGACGTAAAGCACCACGGAAGTTACTTAACGGGTCCTATCATGCGAGCTGTTACGCTTGATTCCAATAATAGGTATGGCAAAAACGCCGGAAAGCACGGAAATTCCTCCCAGTCTCCACAAGGTCCATATAGTATACAACTCCAGATGTTATCTGCATACTGTCAAGCATAATGTTGCGCTCATTTTGCCAGAGACTACACTCCCAAATAACATGATGCGCGGACTGTTCGTACTCACAGTTTGGTGTAGAACATGGGCACGCAGGCGAATCAACCAACTTAAATGAGAATAGTTTGCTCTTAAAGTTGCCATGACCGGTGAGAAATTGTGAAACACAGTGATCAATTTCTAGCCAAGTTTTTGTTAGACGATCGCGAACCAAAGGAAAATACTGATATAAATGCCGCCCTTTAATTGAATTATCCCATCGACATTGCCACTCGTTTAGCAGTTCGTTGCATATTTCGGAACGCTGTTTAAAAAGTCTACCGATTCTCGAGAGTTCGCGCGACGTAAGAAAGTTTTTGTCCATATCCTCTCTCGTGGAGTAATACATAGCGGCGCGACGCTGTGCCTCCAGATCGACTGGAAGTACACCCGCAAGGACAGGTAAAGCTTCAGTACTAATGGTTCTATACGCCTTACACAAGAATATCAACGCCAAACGTTGACTCTGGAGCAATTTTCTTCGCACAGCACCGATAGTAGCCCTATCAGCCCATACAGGTGATCCATAGCAAATACTGCTCAAGTAAGTAGCCCCATAGATGACTTTTAATGTGTTAAAAGATAATCCCCACGTTGAAGTGGATATCCTTGTCAAGGCATAGAAATTGCGTTTCGACTTTTCCCCGACGGATTTTATATGCTCTAAGAACGAAAAGTTTCTCTCCAAAACTAGCCCTAGGTAACAGACCGATTCTTTGCGTTTTATATAAATATTATTGAATTTAATTCGCGGCGGTGTTTTAAGAATGCCCTTTAAAAGTAGTTGGTAAGTTTTATGAGGTGCGAACGTCAGACGATTTCTTTCACCCCAATCAAAAATTAACTTTAAACACGCGCTGGCTAAATTTTCTAGTCCCGATCTACTATTCGACTGAACAAGCAAGAGCCCGTCATCAGCATAGCCGGTTAAGGAGCAACCTTGAGGTAAAGGGAGTGCGAAAAAATCGTCGAAGCCTAAATTCCACAAGTACGGACCGACTACTGAGCCTTGTGGACAACCCATCGTAAGAGCTTTCGACGCTTCGTGGTGACCAAGTTTTAATTTGGTTGTGCCTAGACAAAAATATGAATAAATAAGTGAATATATATTTTTAGGACAACCTCGGATTTTCAGCTTAAGTAGTAGCATTGGCCACCACGCATTATCGAAAGCACCGGATATGTCCAAGAATATACCTAAGACGTATTTACTATTCGAGTTGCTAACAGTTCTTCTAACGGATAAAGCGGCGTCAACAGTAGATTTCCCTACAGTAAAACCGAATTGCTTCTCATGAAACTTTGGACCGCCCGGTATTAGCCGAGGAACAATTAGTCGTTCAAGCAATTTACCTAAGGATGGCAATAACGTTATAGGCCGATAAGATTTAGGGTCGTCGGGTGGCTTGTCACCACTTTTTGGTATTATCCGAATAAAACCGCATCGCCAAATTCGAGGAAAAACACCTTCAGCAATACATCGATTAAAAACTATTAGAATAGAATCGCCCGCTGCTTTACACGCTACCTTGATCATTTTATTAGATATTTTATCCTCACCGGAGGCTTTGTTCACAGGTAAAGATCTAACGATATCGATAAATTCTTCAAAAGACGGGAAATCCGACGAGGGGGTGTTCGGTGGTTCCGCGGCCCACATCCGTATTTGGTTATGATATTCGTTATCACGCGCTACTGTATCATCGGGTATTAGGGAGTTTAACAGGGATTCCGTTGTATCCTCTATACCAGTTGTATAGGTGTTGTCTATTTTAATATTCTGTATATAGGCCAGATTTATTGATCTATTTGCTTTGAATTCATGGTATAGAGGAGACCACGGACCTTCCTTATCCAATCGTTCTACAATTTTACGCAATAAAATACCTTTCGATTTATTCACCGCAGCTTTATAATGTGATCTGGCAACCTTGAGTGCGATAAAAGCAGCTGTAAATGCTTCTCCTGTAACACAGCGTTTTTTAAGTCGGTTAAACCTCCTACGAGCCCTGCGAAAGGTACGACGCAGGTGAACTAGATAGTTATTCCACCAATCACATCCACGAGTATTAGTAATGGAGCCCCGACCGATTGTGACGTCCGCACAGTATGTAAACGTTTCCGACATAATTTCGGCACACGTTTCAGCTGAGAGGTTATTGCGAGTGAAGTCCCCGACATGTTGAGCAAATAAAGCGCTAAATAAATTCCAATTGGCACTTTTAGATTTATATCTATAATTAAAGTTGCTGTAAATAGGACCCTGCGTTAATCTAGGCGTGAACTCGTACACAATCAGGCGATGGTCACTACACGACGCATCCGGAAGGACACGCCACCTATCTAGGTGAACGTCTCCACTAGAAAGTGTGACGTCAATAGAAGACTCGCCCGTAGGGCTGCAATATGTAGGTGGTGCATCGGGGGTATTATGTATAATAAGATTCATCTCTGCGATGAAATCTTCTACGGCACAACGCCTTTCGGTATCAGTAGAACGATATTTGCCATACCAAAGTATAGATGACGCATTAACGTCCGCGCCTATTATAACTTTCTGACCTACAAGAGACCGCAGAACATGACGAAGATGGTGTATGTGAGGACCCACAGGATCTGAATACTGAAAGTAACAGCTCACAACGTAAACCTTATAGCACGGAGTTGAAACCTCTGCGACAGCACAGTGCGACGTCATAAGATTACGCACTGACGTGATGGTAAAATTGGAACTTGATACATAAATACCTGCTCGTGAACCGGTACGTGAATAAACGCGCGTGTTGGTATTGCTCTTGTACTAACACTATATCGAGCTTATATTCGCGAATTAACGTATCTAACTCCGACGTCGCGACCCTATCGTTGTGGAGATTTAACTGACCGACGATAAGATTATTATCCATATTAGAAATTAATTAGTACTGTGTCGAAAGAATCAGAAGTTCTAATTTGTGTTTATAAGTGGGACAGTCATTAGACCCACATCGATGGTCGTGGGGTTTTTTAAAAAGTTTACATGACGCGCATACTGGTTTAAAATCCGAGTTAGCTTTGTGAGGACAAGACCTGGTCTCATGTGTCTCTGCACAAATCGCACATGTTGGTGTTTTCGCTGTGCAGAATTTATGCACGTGTCCGTAATGTTGGCAGTTAAGGCATCGGACTATCTCGACGTCATCTATGAAACGACATGTTGCCCAATCTATAAACAATTTGTCTTTTGTCGTGACTAAATGTTTCCGTACTACTGAGTCTAGTTCTACGCCTATCCATTTACGACCATTGTCTAATTTACGCCTACGAACAATTTTGATTGATTTTATAAAATCGTCTTCTTTAATTGGCATTTCGTCTTTTATATTTTGCCGATAAAACGCAGTAAGAAAAACGTCGTCTTCCATTGAAGATGGTACGTCTTTAATAAGAATGCGCGGGCGACGACCTTTAGGTTTTTCTAAGCGCAACCCCGCGGATTTTATTGCCTCGACAGACTGTAATTTTTTTATTTGACGTTCATTCGCGACGCGAAGTACGACGCCGGCCTTTGCGGTCTTTTTAACGCCTACGATTTGAAACCCGTCATCGCTAGGTTTAATTGCCTTAAATAACGCCTCTTTCGTAGCAGACGATGAACCGATTGGTCGACATAATACTACTAGTTTATGTAACGCTGATTTACTGTAGGTAATAATAATTATAATGCAAAATATAACAAAATTACTTATCCGAAACAACAATTGTTTACTTACGATATATATTTTTTTTTTATAGACACCCTCAAAATAAAAATAAAAATGCACTTACCGAGGAAATAATTTGATAATTATTTCGTTATTCCTAATAAAAACGCACAAAAACCTACGGACCGTTGTACACAAGGCAATAATACCACACAACTAAAAACAGTTCACGACCTGGCAAACGAACTCCAAACACGTTAAACACAATTTTAATTAGCAGCGCACACGAACGTCACTGCACTGTGTTCTCGCGCGGGGGGAAGTGTGAATTAATTACATTAGTGGGAGGGCGGTTCCTCCCACTAGCCGTGCGGTAAGCGAGTCCCCAGGGATCCTGGTTACCGGACTCAGCGATCCGCCGGAAGAACGCGGTCTCAACGTCCTCCATCCTCC
Source organism: Laothoe populi (assembly GCA_905220505.1). Lineage (NCBI taxonomy): Eukaryota > Metazoa > Arthropoda > Insecta > Lepidoptera > Sphingidae > Laothoe > Laothoe populi. The sequence goes on from HG992170.1 coordinate 5,372,710, forward strand.
TCCGGTATGTAGCCCTATCCTTTCGAAAAACCTCGCTTCCATACTCCTCCGCTGGACCACCCGCACGTCGGGTGCCCTGCCACGCCCTACGCGAGGATGAGCACCGTTTGCGCAGGCGGCCAAGTTCAGACGTCCACCATTCATAGCCGCCCTCACGTTTTCGCTTCCTGTTGCCAAGGGTAGCCCGGGCAGACTGTACAATCACGTCCGTAAAGACAGAGCTGGCCTTGGCTGCAGGTGCGTTGGCATTCATACGTCCTATTTTCAAGTGAACCATGGTCCTGAAGCGGCCCCAATCAACACCCCGATCCCGAAAGCCCGTCGGCACCTCGGTCGGCTCGGCGTACATTTGTCCAGTCCGCCGTGCAGTAGGGTGGCCTACTGTATATGTAATCAGGCGGTGATCGCTGGTACTCGCCCCTATGTGGACACGCCACTCACCGATGCGGCAGTTCCTGCTAGAAAGGGTTAAGTCCACATTGGCCTCCCCATTGGATGTACTGAACGTCGCCGGCTGGTCCTCCAAATTGTTAATAGTTAAGGTGTGGGATGAAATGAAGTCCTCCATCGATGTCCTCCGGTGGTCCGCGACGATTCCTCTTCCCCTGGACTGCTCCACAGAGCAGTGCCACATCGGCGAGTGAGCGTTGCTGTCCACTCCGATGAGAATACACCTTCCTCTGAAGGAGTTAAGTACGTTGATCAGGTGGTTGATATGAGGATCAATGCTATCCGAGTATTTGAAGTACGCCGAGACTATAATCGCGTCTATGGATTGTATGTGCCCGACATAGCAAAATTCGGTGCACCATTCAAGTAGAGCCGCCACTGCAATGTCCCGTCGATGCACGTAGAGGCCCGCCTGAGAAGACGGCCCCCACTGGAGCACAAGCTGGGACCTCGAGTATTGTTCTTGGACAAGAACAACGTCGAGGCCCAGCTCGCGGGACAGGGCAGGGAGCTCGTTAGTGGCAAGCTCCGCACCACCAAGGTTAATCTGCCCAAATTTCAATGCTCTATGAGAGAATGTAGCGCGTGGCAGCCACTGAGCGTTCTACTGCATTAGCTCGAGCTGGGCAATCCCTAGATGCTGTGTTGTGAAAAGCCGCGTCCTTTCTTCCGAACTTTACGCATGTGGCGCACCGCGACGACTCCGCCCTGCAGTCGCCAGACTTATGGCCAGATCCCCCGCATCGGCCGCATACCACCTCCGTTGCCCGACAGTATTTCTCAGGGTGCCCGTATAACTGGCACTTGTTACAGCAAGTAACATTCACATAGTCATTGACCCTACATACATCCCACCCTATGTACACTTTCTCTTTCTCAATCAGCGTAGATCGAAGTTCCGGAGAGCATTATATGACGACTGTGGTGGAACCCGTACGGCCCTTCTTGAACGCCACTTTACCTGCCTTCAAAAAGCGGTCCAGAGGCCATATGTCTGAAGAAGAGAAGTTCTGTTCATGAATAGACCGCAGTATCTGTTCCTTATCGGGATCCCCTGTGACGCCATAAACCGCCACCAAGGGCATACGCTGCCTAGGCTCCGCTATGCGGAGGGTGGCCGTGATGGCATCTCTTAGGCGCTTAGCCGCGTCCTCGTTAGCAGTCTTCACCAGTATACCGGCGTTGCCAATTTTTCTGACTTGTTCTACCTGTATGTTGGTGCTCCTGGGGTTCACCGTTTTCTTGATTTCGGCCTTGGTGTCTTCGGCTGTCTTGAGCAAATCCTGTCCAGATACCGACGGGTAGACAGCAAAAGTGGGGCCACCCGGGGCAGGAATGGGGAGCGTGGCCCCTCGAGTCCGCAGCACCTGCGCGAAAGACGGTCGAGGCGTAACAGTAGTAGTAGCAGGTGCCGCCGAAATAATTTTGTCGATCTTGTCCTCTAGACTTGACAGCTTGACAACGTCTTTACCCTGAGCTGCCAGTTGGAGCTCTAGGTTAGAGCATCTGGTTATAGAAGACGCCAGGTCCCGCTCAACATCACCTAGCCTCAGCTCCAGCATGGCTACAATCGTAACAATATGCTGGACACTGGTGTTAATAACGCTCCTATCGGTAGCGTTTAGCTTAGCCTTCTTTACAGAAACAGTACCGTTTGCAATCCTGCTGACATCGTCCAAGGCTTCACTTACACTCTGGAGCAGCTCCTGCTTAGAGGCGCCGCTCAACTGCCCCTTGTTAGAGGGCGTCGGAGAACACACCGTCTGCAGCCCCGCCTCCTCAACGCCAGGGAGCAGTTTGGAGGTGGAAGGCCTCTGATGGCTAGCACCCTCGGTGCATTGACGTACCGAATCCTGAAACTCGTCGGGAGAGGCAAGTGGCCGCTTAGCCGCTTGCTGTGGCTGCTGTAGCGGCGGCGGCGTGCGCGCGATGGTGCGCGTGGGAGTGAAGACGCTCCCGATCACTGCGCGCGCCTCGTCTAACTCTTGTTGTTGGAGGCAGATTAACTGCTCCAATGAGCGTCGCCGCTCCTCGTATACCGAGGATTCTTCATCATCCGACATCTTTGGTGCCTAATTCTTGGTGGCCAAAAGACTATTAGCCAACACTAAGTCAATCGCTAAAGAGCGAACACCCTAGGCAGAATGAGCAAAAGGCTGGTTGCCCGCGCCGTAAGTAACAAAAATGGCGGCTGCACAAAAAATGGCCGACACCTGTCACCCGTCACTTGTCACTTGTCAGCGTGCCATGCACGTGCGTACGCATAACCTAAAACTAACCTAAAAACACGCGGTCAGAGACACGCGGCCCTAAACTAAGACTACTTCTAGCTAAGTATATAAACAAAAAAAATCAAAAACTATGTATTTAAATAATAATGCTAATTTAAACTAACTAATACACTAATCTAAACTAACGCTAAGCTGATACAAAGAATATAGAATATGAAAACAGTACTCACAGTCCTTCACAAACAAAATGATAACACTAGATAATAAATAACATGAAAGCCACGGGTCCACTTCCCACTAAAACGTTCCACATAAAGTATAATATATAACACAGAACTACTAAAGCACATATAGTGTCGATAGGCAGTACATAAGAGAACACATAAGATCGGACGGATACCACTGTACAGCAAATCTACACGGAGCACACCGAAACACGTCCGCTCGCTACCGAGTAGATAGGGACAGGAACATTTCCCACCAACCTCCCATGGCCCAACCGATCTTCCGATCATATGGGGCCTAAACTGGGTGTCGCTCGCGCGGAATTGGAGCTCCACCGCGCGAGTTCTTCGGACACCCTACAAGTTATTTCTTAGCCAATGTCCCGGAGCATCTCTCCCCTTTCTGGGGCATGCTGTCCTATCTAACTTCCCGTGTTGTAGCGCCTCCCAGGCGAGCCTCGTTCTGTGCCACATTCCTGCGTCTGTGCCAATGGTGTGCAAATGCGCGCAGCTGCCCAAAGTTAACCTCAGAGTTAATCTGGCCGATGTAGAGTGATTTAGGCGAGAATGTACTGGGTAGCCGCAATGGTCCGCGCTTCCGCATGCGCTCTCGCTGGGCAATCCTTTGAGGCCGTTAAGTGGTTAGCCGCCTCCTTCCTCCCAAACCTGGAACAAGTGGCACACTTAGTGGTGCCCGACTTGCAGTCTTCCGCTCGGTGCCGCCTCCGCCACAACGCCCGCAAATCACTTCCGGCGCCCTGCAGTACTCCGGGTGGCCGTAGCACTGACATTTGTTGCAGCACGTTACGTTGATATAGTCTGACACGCGGCACACGTCCCACCCAATATACAGCTTCCCCGCATCCACTAACTTAGTCCTCAGGGCAGGGGAGCATTCTAGGACGGCGGTGGTCATCCCACCCTTGCGGCCCTTCTTGAAGGCGATTTTACTGCATGAGAGCAGTTTTTCCAGGGGCCATTCTGTGTCGCTCTCCATGTTCTGCTCGTGGATAGATGTGACCAGATGAGTGTGGTCGGGGTCACCATTGATCCCCTGGATGGCCACCAGGGGCATGCGCTGTCGCGGCTCCGTGGTGCGCAGGGTCGGCGGCATGGCCTCCCTGAACCGCTTCGCCGCGTCCTCGCTGGCAGTCTTGACGAGGACCCCAGCATTCCCGATCTTCCTTACCTGGTCCACCTGCAGGTTGGTTGTGACCGGGTTGACAGCCTTTTTGATTTAGGCCTTGGTGTCGTCTGCCGTCTTCAGCGAGGCTTGTCCTGTCTCCGAGGGGTAGACCGCCACCACCGGGCCTCCTGCAGCTGGAATAGGCATGGTTGCGTTCCTGGCTCTGACCATTTAGGCGTACGAGGGGGGGCGAATATCCTGGGCAGACCCGCTAGGCCCGATCCTCTGCAGCTTGTCCTCAATTGCCTTCAAAGTATTACCCTCTCTACCTAGAGCCGACAACTGAAGCTCCAGAGAGGAGCATTTAGTTTTGGCACAAGCAGCTTCATGATCCATGTCGCCCAGCTTCAGCTGCAGCGCCGCCACCACAGCCAGGATATCCTGGATTCTGGTGTTAACAACACCTCGATCACTGGCGTTAAGTTTAGATTTTTTATCCGAGACCTGGCCATTGGCTACGTTGCTGACCTCCCTTAAGGCATCGTGAACCCACTCCAGCAGTTGAATCTTGGAAGCGTTGCACAACCTCCCGCCAGGAGGGGGGCTTTCAGCTGACGTGCCCCTAGCTAGAGGGTCCTCCTCTACAGTCCTCATATCGCTTGCATGCTGCGCGGGGGGCGGAGGCAGGGTGATCATCTTACCGGTCGCGGCACTGTCTTCTTCTTCGTATCTGCGCTGAGTTCCCCGTATTTCCTCCGGCGAAGGCAGCGAACGTTTGGCCGCCTGCGGGGGAGGAGTTCTCGTAATGGTACGCCTAGGAGTAAAAACGCGATCATCATCGCCGACCATTACCGTTCGCAGCGCCTCCAATTCCTTCTGCTTATTGGCTATCATGACCTCCAATGAACGTCGGCGTTCGATCCTCGCGGCGTCTTCCTCGTCCGCCATTTTAGTTCCCCAGGTAAGTTGTTGGCCAAAAGACTAGTAGCCTGTGGCTAAATAAATTATAGTAGGAATTTGAGATTCATGAAGTGGCAACACCGAATGTCACCCGGCGACAGGTGCCAAAGCCACGCGGGCCGATGACAGCCGTCAGCGGCCACGCGGTCTGTCACGCTTATTCTAACCTAAAACTATGCAAACAACCTAAAATATTAACTAATGTACTACACTATATATATTAAAGTTAACTTATACTATCTATCATAAAATTGTCTAAATGAGTACAGTTCCTAACCTAGCCTACAGCTACACACGAGCACAATAAATATAATATAAAGTACATACAGTTCCGTCCTTGCGGCTTCCACACACAATAACAGGTCCTTTTTCCTTGATAATTAGCACATGCACCACACCGAGAGTATTATATAACACAAGGATAGCCCAGGGATATGCTATAGATTCGTATATAACATTCACATAGGCTGTACATGAGCACTGTAACTGATCCACACGGAGCGCACCGCACACGTCCGTCCGCTACCGCGTAGATAGGGACAGGAACATTTCCCACCAACCTCCCATGGCCCAACCGATCTTCCGATCATATGGGGCCTAAGCTGGGTGTCGCTCGCGCGGAATTGGAGCTCCACCGCGCGAGTTCTTCGGACACCCTACAAGTTATTTCTGATACCAATGTCCCGGAGCATCTCTCCCCCTTCTGGGGCATACTGTCCTATCTAGCTGCACGTTCTGTAGCACGTCCTTGACGAACCGCACTCTGACTCCCTCTTCTTATTTTGTGCCAGCTGTGTGCAAATGCACGTAACCGTCCGAAGTTTACCTCAGAGCCAACGAGGTCAGTGTACCAAGCGGGGCCGTGAGTCTCCAAAACCAGACCGTCAAGCATTCTCCAGCGGAGATCATCGTACAGAGGGCAGTACCACAGTACGTGGTGCCTGTCCTCCTCCATCCATCCACATTCACATGCGCAATCATCCCGGAGCCGCATATCAGATAGGCGCTTGTTAAAGCACCCATGTCCCGTGAGTATCTGGGAAGTCTCATAATCTGGTGCGACCCAGCGCATGCTGAGTCTTCCAGCCACGTCGGGGAAAAACTTGAACAGCTCGCGACCCTTCGTCTCTCCCTGCCAGCGTTCCTGCCAAAGTACGCTTACTGATCCCGAAATTTCTCGCTTCCGCCTGCACATCTCTGCCTTGGTCGCGGTCCTACGTGCGTCCTCCACGCTGCCAGCACGGTGAACCTCGAGGTCAGCCGGTAACACCCCGGCAAGTACCGGGAGCGCAGCAGTGCTGACCGACCGATAGGCCTTTGTCAAAAGCACTAGTGCAGGCCGCTGCCCCCGGAGAAGAGTGTCGCGGATCGCCTGTACTGTGACCCGCTGGTACCAGCACGCCGCGGCATACACGAGAGTGGCAACAAAGGTGCCCTGGTACAATATTCGTAAGCCAAGAAAACGGATGCCCCAGGAGGACGTCGACACACGCGACATCTTCCCGAAGCATCTGGCCGCGCGTTCTACAATATCCCGAGCATGCCGCGAGAACAGGAGACTTCCATCCAGTATCACCCCCAGCACAGTTACCATGTGCACAGAGCGGATCGAGACCCCATCAAGGCGGACGACTGGGGGCCTCTGGAGTTTTCCCCTGATCGTCATCGTTGATGACTTACCAGGGGAGAATCCCAGTCGGTTACGGGCACCCCAGGCGGAGACCATACCCAGCGTTTCCGCTGCGACAGCCTCGATTCCTGCCCTTGACTGTGCCTCAATCAATATTGTGACATCGTCGGCGTAAGCCACCATGCTCACCCCCCCCGGCAGTGGAGACTGGAGCAGGTCATCCAGTAACACGTTCCACAGCGATGGACCTAGTACAGACCCCTGCGGACATCCCATAGTGGATTCCTTCCACAGCACCCGGCTGCCCACGAACAGGCCGACCCGGCTTCGACCCAGTGGCTTGCCATTGCCCTTTGGGAGAACCAAGAGACGACCGTCTTTCCAGACGTCCGGGAAAATGCCCTCGTCCACACATTTGGCATACACCTGATGGAATTCCACCGATGCAGCGGCCCAGACGTTGCGCAAGATCCTGGCGGTGACCCCGTCGAGCCCAGGAGCCGTGTTAGGCAGATGCCTAATTATGTTCCCCAAATCCACGCGGGACGGAGGATGGACGAAAGGGCCAGAGGGGAGCGTGTTGGCCACCGCACGCAGTCGAGCATGACCCTCCGTGTCCCTGGACTGGTCGTCATCAGGACACAGAGCATACACAAGACCGCGCATGGCTTCCTCCACGGTCCCCGCTTGACCATTGGCGAATTTCGTGCCGTTTATTACATTCGCAGGCGGACGGTACCGCCCACTGGCCGTACGGTACGCGAGTCCCCAGGGGTCCTGGTTACCGGACTCAGCGATCCGCCGGAAAAACGCGGATTCAATTTCCTCCATCCGCCTCCGGTATACCGCCCTGTCCCTCCTAAAGATCTCACTAGCATATTCCTCCGCTGGACCGCCCGCTCGGCGAGTGCGCTGCCACGCTCTACGCGAGGAGGCGCTCCGCTTTCGCAGGCGGTCAAGTTCAGACGTCCACCATTCATAACCCTCTTCATTCTTGGGTTTCCTGACACCGAGGGACTTCCGCGCAGATTCGACAACAATGTTGGTGAAGTCCACGGAAGCCTCAATGGCAGGAGCACCTGGATTCATTCGTCCCACTCGCAAATGAATCATGGTCCTGAAACGGCCCCAATCGACGCCCCGATCCCGAAAGCTCATTGGCTCCTCAGACGGCCACATACACGTGGGCCTAACCCGTCGAGAGCTAGGGTGGCTTACCTCGTAGGTGATCAGCCGGTGGTCACTCGAGCTGGCGTCCACATGGACCCTCCAGTTCTCGGCACGGCATCCTCTGGTGGTGAGCGTGAGGTCCACGTTGGACTCACCATTCGCGGTGCTGACGGTCGCCGGTTGGTCCTCGGTGTTGGCCAAGAGAAGAGAGAAGGAGGAGATGAAGTCTTAAACCGACGACCTCCGATGGTCAGAAACAGCGCCACGTCCCCGTGACTGTTCTGTGGTGCAGTGCCACATCGTAGAATGGGCATTGCAGTCCACACCCACCAGTATGCGCCGGCCTCCGAAGTGGTGGAGAATGTTCGACAAGTGTTGTATGTGCGGGTCGATGCTGTCAGAATACTTAAAGTACGCAGAGACAACGATGAGTTCACATTCCTCAACGTGGGCGACAAAGCAGAAGTCGGTGCTCCACTCCGTCAGAGCGGCCACCGCAACGTCCCTCCGGTGAATGTAGATCCCCGCCTGGGACGACGGGCCACACTGGAGAACGAGCCGGGGCATCGGATATTGTTCTTGAACAAGGACAATATCGAGCCCCAGCTCGCGGGACATCGCAGGCAGCTCATTGGTGGCTAGCTCGGCACCAGCGAGGTTTAACTGCCCGATCTTCATTGGCCTAGGAGAGAACGTAGCGCGTGGCTGCGATGGACCGCTCTACGGCGTTGTGCCTAGCCGGGCAATCCCTAGAAGCCGTCGCATGCGTCGCTGCTTCCTTGCGACCAAATTTGGTGCATGTGGCGCAACGTGTTGTCTCCGTAGTGCAGTCCGCTGCCCTATGGCCGTTGTTTCCGCATCGTCCGCACACCACCTCAGAGGCACGGCAATATTTCTCCGGGTGGCCGTAGAGCTGGCACTTATTGCAGCATGTTACGTCGACGTGGTCATTGACGCGGCACACATCCCACCCTATATAAAGCTTCTCCTTTCTTATTAAAATCTCCCTAAGTTCCGGAGAGTACTCTAGGACCACTGTCGTGGATCCACCAGCTCTACGGCCTTTCTTAAAGGCCACGCGACCAGCCTGCAGGAATTTTTCCAATGGCCATGTGGAGCTTTCAGATTCCATGTTCTGCTCGTAGATTGTCTGAAGCAGCTGGTCCTTGTCAGGATCCCCAGACACTCCATAAATAGCCACTTGCGGCATCCGCAAACGGGGCTCCGAGATCCGCAAGGTTGTAGGCATCGCCTCCCTGAGGCGCTTGGCCGCATCCTCACTGGCCGTCTTCACCAGGATCCCAGCGTTACCGATTCGCCGCACCTGGTCGACCTGGAGATTGGTGCTCCTGGGGCTCACCGTCTTTTTCATCTCCGCCTTAGTGTCGTCGGCGGTTTTCAATGTGGCTTGTCCTGTCTCGGAGGGGTACACCGCCAACGTGGGGCCTCCCGGAGCAGGAATGGGGACCGTAGCGCCCCTAGTGCGCAGTACCTGGGCGAAAGTTGGCTGTCTCGGGCCCGCAGCCAGTTCCGGAGCGATTTTGATCTCGTCGAACTTCTGACGAGGGACAGGAACAGTGGGAATCTCGTTAATCCATTCATGCGCATCACTAATTAGATGACGAGGCATTTAACTATTTATTTATTTTTGCAATCAGACATGCCGTGAAACGTTCACGGAATGAATCTGTTCCATCATTTTGCTAATGTTTTCATCCCATATAGTATTTTTTACTATTTCCAAATCTTTGCAATGCAATGCATGCAAGTAAGAATGACAAGGGGGGACCCAACCCCTTCTCATTTAGTACATTTAACCATAAGCGGCCCTCAGTAATGTAAAAGGTAAATCATTATTTCGCGCCTTGACAGACATCACATAGTCACGACCATTTAGAAATGTCGACGGGTTGCCAATCCAGTCGTGCTGCCCAGCGTCTTTCCTTGAGTCTGAGCGACACTCCATCATAGGTGTTATAAAGAGCTGTTGCCTGAGCATTCGCTCTAATAAGAAAGGTGTGTTTTTTAATCTTGAGGCGTTTGCTCGTACTTTCCAACTCACGGTCGATATATGCGTTCGTGACACTTCCATCAATATAGTGAGCTTGCTTTAGGCGCGTTAGGCTGTTATATCTTTCAAGTTTTTGTTGTGCGGACACCCTACAAGTTATTTCTTACACCAATGTCCTGGAGCAACTCTCCCCCTTCTGGGGCATGCTGTCCTATCCAGCTGCAGTGTCGAGCGTCTCGTGGCAACGGTGCGCCTCGATAGATCTTCTAGTCTTGTGCCATCCGTGGGCAAACTTCCGTAACTGACCGAAGTTCACCTCAGAGCTCACCAGATCAGGATACCAAGCGGGGCCGTGGGTCTCCAGAACCAGTCCTTCGAGCATACTCCAACGGAGGTCATCGTATAGGGGACAGTACCACAGGGCGTGGTGTCTGTCCTCCTCCTTCCAGCCGCATTCACACGCACTGTCATCCCTGAACCGCATATCCGATAGGCGCTTGTTGAAGCACCCGTGTCCAGTGAGAATCTGGGAGGTCTCATGATCCGGGGAGACCCAGCTCATGCTGAGTCTCCCGGCCACGTCGGGGAAGAACGTGTGGAGCTCGCGACCTTTCGTCTCCTCTTGCCATCGTTCCTGCCAGAGCACTCTTATCGTTCCCAAAATTTGACGTTTACGACTGCACATATCAGCCTTGGGCGCGGACTTACGTGCATCCTCCACACAACCAGCACGGCACACCTCTAGGTCAGCCGGCAACACCCCAGCAAGCACCGGGAGCGCAGCAGTGCTGACCGAACGATAGGCCTTGGTCATAAGCACTAGTGCAGGCCGCTGCCCCCGGAGAAGGGTGCCGCGGATCGCCTGGACCTTGACCCGCTCATACCAGCACGCCGCGGCATACACAAGTGTGGCTACAAAAGTGCCATGGTAGAGAATACGTAGGCCAGGAAATCGAATACCCCAGGAAGATGCCGAAACACGCGACATCTTCCCGAAGCATTTGGCCGCGCTTAACTATGTCTTGTGCATGCCGCGAGAACAGGAGGCTCCCATCCAGCACCACACCGAGCAGAGTTGCCGAGTGCACCGAGCGTATCGAGATGCCTTCAAGGCGGACGACCGGAGGCCTCTGGAATTTCGCCCTGATAGTCATCATAGATGATTTACCAGGAGAGAATCCCAGCCTATTCTCGGCACCCCAGGCGGAGATTATGACAAGCGTTTCCGCTGCCACAGCCTCAATCCGAGCCCTTGATTGCGCCTCGATCAAAATGGTGACGTCGTCAGCATAGGCGACCATGCTGACTCCGCTCGGTAGTGGGGACCGGAGCAGGTCATCCAGCAGCAAGTTCCACAGCGGTGGGCCAAGCACGGACCCCTGTGGACATCCCACGGTGGATTCCTTCCACAACACCCGGCCCTCCACGAACAGGCCAACTCGGCGTCCAGTGAAGTAACCCACCAACATTTGGTAAATATTAGGTGGGCATCCTCCACTTTTCGCCTTGGCCAAGATCATGGGCCACCAGGCATTATCAAAGGCACCCGAGATGTCCAGGAAGACTGCCTGAACGTAACGGGCCGGGGACAGTTTGGCAGTGCCAATCACTGCGTTTAGAGCGGACACAATAGACTTACCCCGGGCAAAGCCGTGCTGGCTGCTCGTGATCCCAGTGGTGATCTGTGGGGCGCACTCTAACATTACGTGTTCCAAAAGCTTGCCAAGAGCCGAGAGTAGCGTTATTGGTCGATACGCTTTTGGGTCCGTAAGCGGCTTGTTGTTGCCTTTAGGCAGGAGGAGAAGACGTCCTTCCAGACGTCCGGAAATACGCCCTCGTCTACACATTTGGCGTACACCAGGTGGAATTCCACTGATGCAGCGGCCCAGACGTTGCGCAGTATTCTGGCGGTGACCCCGTCGAGCCCTGGAGCAGTGTTAGGCTGCTGCCTAATCATGCTTCCCAGACGTTCACGAGACGGAGGATGGACGCGGGGGCCAGGAGGGCGCGCGTCAGCCAAGGCACGTAGCCGAGTGTGGCACTCCATGTCCTTTGACTGGTCGTCATCAGGGCATAGGGCGCACACAAGGCCGTGCATGGCTTCGTCCACGGATCCCGCATGTCCATTGGCGAAACTCGTGCCGTTAATTACATTAGCAGGAGGACGGTTCCTCCCGCTCGCCGTGCGGTACGCGAGTCCCCAGGGATCCTGGTTGCCGGACTCAGCGATCCGCCGGAGGTACGCGGACTCAACTTCCTCCATCCTTCTCCGATATGCGATTCTGTCCTTCCGGAAAATCTCACCCGCATATTCCTCCGCTGGACCACCCGCTCGTCGGGTACGCTGCCACGCTCTACGCGAGGAAGCGCACCTTCGGCGCAGGCGGTCAAGTTCGGGCGTCCACCATTCATAGCCAACCTCACGCTTCGGCTTCCTGACACTAACGGTGTTGCGTGCAGACTGAATAATCACTTCCGTGAAGACAGTACAAGCCTTGGTAGCAGGAGCACTTGCATTCACTCTTTCCATTTGCAGGTGGATCATGGTCCTGAAGATACCCCAGTCGACACCCCGATCCCGAAAGCCCGTCAGCTCCTCGGTCGGTTCCACACGTGTTCGCCCATCCCGCCGAGCAGAGGGCTGGCTCACCGTGTAGGTGATCAAACGGTGATCGCTACTGCTGGCTACGATGTGCACGCGCCACTCGCCGACATGGCAGCTTCTGGTCGACAGAGTTAGATCCACATTTGATTCTCCGTTGGCCGTGGAAAAAGTCGCCGGCTGGCCCTCCATGTTGTTGATGACGAGGGAGTTGGACGAAATAAAGTCCTCAACTGTTGACCTTCGATGATCCGCAACGACCCCCCCGTCCCCTGGACTGCTCCGAGGAGCAATACCACATCGGCGAGTGGGCGTTACAGTCCACTCCGATAATAATACGTTGTCCTCTGAAGTGGCTCATGATGCGGGTCAGGTGATGTACATGTGGATCAATCGGATCCGAGAACTTAAAGTAGGCGGAAATCATAATAGTGTCCACAGCCTGGATGTGGATGACGAAACAGTAGTCCGTGCACCACTCCTGCAGAACGGCCACTCCAACATCCCGCCGGTGAACATAGAGGCCCGCCTGTGAGGACGGACCGCGCTGTAGCACAAGCTGGGACCTCGAATACTGTTGTTGGATAAGAACAACATCGAGCCCCAGCTCGCGGGATATTGCAGTTAGCTCGTTAGTGGCTAGTTCACCTCCTGCTAGGTTAATCTGACCAATTTTAAACAGCTCAGGCGAGAATGTAACGTGTAGCTGTAATCGACCGCTCTACCGCATGTGCACGCGCCGGGCAGTCTCTCGAAGCCGTAGCGTGGGTGGTTGCATCCTTACGGCCAAACTTGGTGCAAGTAGCGCAGCGTGATGTCCCCGACTTGCAGTCGCCGGACCGATGCCCAGTGTCCCCACATCGCCCATACACAATCTCGGCTGCACGACAGTACTTCTCCGGGTGACCGTAAAGTTGGCACTTATTGCAGCACGTGATCTGGACGTAGTCATTGACCCGGCAGACGTCCCATCCGATGTATACCTTCTCTTTACTTATCAATGTGGCTCTCAGCTCCGGGGAGCACTCCAAGACCACTGTGGTGACTCCGCCCTCAGGGCGCCCCTTTTTAAAGGCTTCACGTCCAGACTTCATAAACCGGTCCAGTGGCCATTCATCTAATTGGGACGTCATGTTCTGCTCGTGAATGGAGTGTATGAGCTGGTCTTTGTCAGGATCTCCTACAACTCCATAGACCGCAACCAGCGGCATGCGCTGTCTCGGTTCAACAATGCGGAGGGAGGCTGGGATGGCGTCCTTAAGGCGCTTGGCCGCGTCTTCACTGGCTGTTTTAACCAGTATCCCAGCGTTCCCTATCTTGCGCATCTGCTCAACCTGGATGTTTGTGCTACGCGGGTTGACAGATTTTTTTATTTCTGCCTTTGTATCCTCCGCTGTTTTCAGTGTAGCTTGCCCTTGCCCTTGCCTTGTTGGTGTTTAAGAACTCGGTCCAAAAGTACAGTATTTATTTTTATTTATCTGCACATCCACATCATCAGTAGGTCTGAAAGCTCGTTGCCTTGCACCAAGGTCTATGGTCTCTAGCCGCTTGGCCAGCACCTTGTGAAATACTCTAAGGAGCACTGATGAGACAGCTATTGGCCTGAAGTCCCCAGGCGAATTTGCAGCTTTCTTCGTTGGTAGCAGGACCGTGCGGGATAGGCATAAATCTGCAGGCGCCTTCCCACTACACATAAAGACATTGTATATGAATGCCAGTATTTTGCGTTGGATGTTTTCAACGTCCCTGGCCATGATACCATCAGGATCTACCGCTGTGCCCAACGGCGGATATGCTTTCTTTGTTTCTAAGCTAAGATTGGATCCATAACTTTTCTGCAATGAGTCGCTCTGTGTTTACAAGGGTGGGCGTTAACAGCCTTATCTTTCGACATTACGGCTGTCCAGTACGGTTCCATTTGAGGGCATTTGCCTCGAGGCATGCCTACGACCTGGTGTATTTGTGTCATCTAGAACCCTTTTTGTGCACTGGCTGGGACTTTTTCGCCACATGTCTTGACAAGGGCGTACTCTGCTCCGCCTGGCCTTCCTATGCACCTGGGTAAGTGGAGGAACTTTGGACTTTTGCAAAGCCAATGGCTTTACATTTGGAAATACTTGTTTTTAGACTCGCGATTTGAATACATATTATAAAATCAGGAGCGGGTCTTAATCGTGCAATATTTTAATGGTATAAATACCACAATTATTTCCCGACGTGTTTTGACGTGAATTGTGGTATTTATACCATAATATTGCGCGATTAAGACCCGCTCCTAATTTTATAATTTGGAAATACTTCTTTAATTAAAAGGGTATTTCACGTACAAGCGTTACAAGTACGTATAGCAAGTACGGTGTCTTTCGAGTGTACTTTTACCCACGTAGAGATCTTATTCATTCTGTCCGCGTACGGAATTTCCGTACTCCACGGCGTACAGGATATGATACGTTCACGAAGTATTGCACGCAGACACCACTTTCGGCGTGCTCACCTATCTGAGTACTCATGTTGGCACTATCACCAACTTGCTCTGCTTCCTTTACTTGAGCCACACTTTGCCTCAACATCTCCATATATTGGCTCACCAATTCTTTATAGTCTGCGCGCTTGCGCTGTCCTTTCATTGATTCGAGCGTACGGGTATTGAAGGCATTAAACAATACTTGATTTATCTTTCTGGAAACCTTCAGATCCTTGTGCATAAGTTCCGCCTCTTTCAAGGCCAGCATTCTTAATCGCATTAACCTTGGTAGCATCATACCATTCGGGGTACGTACGTCGCTCATGGACGCCTCGCCCTGTGATCGTCGTAAAAACACGCGAACACTCTGGGGCTCTACATTGAAACTTTAGAATTGAACCATCCGTGTCTGGCTTCTCTACATGTCGGTCTCTACATAATGTCGGCACGGCGCGGTCAGTGGACCGTCCGGCAGTTTGCTTACGAGGCTTATTTTTGTTTATTGGACCAACATACTTTAAAGTGCCGATCGGGATTGGTAGCCCCGATCGACACCTACCGCCACCATTACAGGCGAGGAGAGGAGGCGCAGTGTAGTAAGTTAGCTGTCACTCGAATCATCAGTTTGAAGCCGTAACTTCATCGAGCGATAGGAACCGACGGGGCCACGAGGAGGCCTACAACACCACTTGATTGTCAGAGGCTAGTGTCTGCATACCTGTATCATATTTCGCTTCGGCATCGGTAGCAGATATAAGACGCATGACAACCGAAGGAACTAGACCGCACGGTTAAGAGACTCATAGTTACTCCCGCCGTTTACCCGCGCTTGCTTGAATTTCTTCACGTTGACATTCAGAGCAAGTAATGAGACCATGAAAGTAGTGGTTTTTCAGCGACGATCGCGAACGATCTCCCACTAATGCTACACCTCTCATGTCTCCTTACAATGCCAGACTACAGTCAAGCTCAACAGGGTCTTCTTTCCCCGCTGATTCTCCCAAGGCCGTTCCCTTGGCTGTGGTTTCGCTAGATAGTAGATAGGGACAGTGGGAATCTCGTTAATCCATTCATGCGCGTCACTAATTGACGAAGCATTTAGCTTTTTTTTGCAATTAGACAGGTCGTGAGAACGTTCACGGAATCTGTTCATCTCATTTTGCTAATCTTTTGATCCCATAATTAATATAACTTTTTATTTTTAATAATATACAATAGTATATAATGTATACCATAATACAAATCATGAATTTTTAAACAACAACAATAACTCATACACATGCTAGTAAGTATGAGAACGGGGACCCAAACCCCTTTTCGTGTAGTACATTTTAACCATAAGCGAACCTTACTAGTTTACAATTTAGAATAGTTGAATACAATAACAAAGCTTTAAAAGAGAAGAATATAAAGTTAAAGCATTATGAAAGTTTACATAGAAAAGCACACTACTAACAATGTTAATACTGTTAAGCAACTGAATTTTTTTAAGCGGTTTCAAAAGGAAATCAGCAAAACATACATTGATCCAGCAAATGCATCAGCGACCTGCCTGACATTATCCCCAGTACTCATGTACTGTGGGAACTGTGGGAGGATATCTGGCAGGCACCGACATGCAGACTTTCGCTTTCGCGATTTTGCGATCCGCTTGTACCTGCAATTCGTCGCCTTCGTGTACTTCCTCATCGGGGTCACCGCATTGAATCTACTCCATGCTGCAACCACCCCTATGATTGCTCTTGAGGATGATTGATCATTTGGTTGATAATTCACGCTTGCCTATTAACCCCAAGCGCATAAGTTCTTCCGTCGACTTCTTGCTCCATACACCACGCCAGTTAAGCGTAATGCCAAGAACATTGAAGTCTCCCGGATTCCGCTCGCTCCTGATCCTTTGGACCAGACTAGAATGGCCGCGTAGTACTTCACTTTAGTTGTTTGCACCATCGAGGTTCGCCTGCTCAGATACAATTTGTGCATCAAGAACAATTGGGTAGTTGACATTAAGTGAAAACCTGATATAAATTTTGTACGTATGCTTTATGTTTATTCATGATAATATTTTATTCATATAGGCAATGAATAAAATAAAACGGTTTTCCAAAAACATTCAACTAGCCTATTGTATGTCTGCCTAACGTGGCAACCAGATAAGGTTTACGCAATCCTATATCGGTGATATATCTGGGCTCAACTGAAACGTCATAGCCCATTCTCAGCAGCCGCTTCCTTATAAGCTTCGACTGCATCATGACGTATGATGCGGATGTCATGTGTTCATAAGCGCTGTTGTGAATTGTGATTAAGTGTTTCCACATTCTGACATCCAGCTCTGCAAAGCCTTTCATTCGGCCGCCCTCGTGCTACTCTTAGTCTTCATCTTGTAGGTAAAGCATTTATGCGCGCCTTGACTGACATCACATGTCACGACCCTTTAGAAACGTCGACGGATTCCCAATCCAGTCGTGCTGCTCAGCGACACTCTTTGAGTCTTTGAGCGCCTTTCCATCATAGGTGTTATACAGAGCTGTTGCCCACCGAGCATTGATATGTTTCGCTCTCATAAGAAAGATATTATTATCTTTGAGGCGTTTGCTCGTACTTTCCAGCTCTCGGTCGATAAATGCATTTACGGGACTTCCATCAATATTCTCACGATATAGTAAAAAGCACTCTTATGTATACACGATTTTTTTAAATTTCCGGGCAACTTCTTAAATTTTTCTTTACCTAAAATCCTTTTTTAGAATATAATATACGTTAAAAATATTGCCATTTCCGGCTATGCTTCTTAGGTATTATGTTTACGAACAGACTAAATTTTTCTTTTTATTTAAATAGACATACAATTTCAGTAAGAGGAAAATTTGTATCAATCAATAAATACAGTACTTTTCATTCTCGTTTTAATAATCTTAAGATACTTTGTTCTTTTTCTAATAGTTCTTGTTAACAATGACTGCGGCCTCTACAATAATTGGTTTTACCTAATCTTGTGGCTCGCACATGCTAGTTGTGTTTGTTGACTCGCGGAGCGAACACGAACGCTTATACGTTACACGCAGGGCGCGTGGAGTTTGAGCTACAATCATGCGGCCTAACTCCATGGTGTGCTCTGAGCGCCGACGAAAACCATAGTTGTGTGAGGGCCGCAGCCGTGCATAGATTGTTTTAAATCGCATGGCCTGTTGCGACTAGCGACGTATGCTTGTATAGATGTTTGTAAAACACACCTGATGCGTGCCAGCATGTTGATGTGCACATTCAAACTCATAATGCGTGTTTGTCGCAGTCAAGGTACTAAGTAACTGTTTAATTGCATAATAGTTATTGATAAGCAGTAAGGTGTATCTGTGGGTAGCATACGTATCAAAAACTGTCTACTTATCATATTATTCTACATTGTAATGATTTAATATGTATTTTTAGATACTAATATGGATTGCTGTTGTAGTACCTTATTTATAATAAATGTAACAAACAAATAAAGTTTTTATTATTTCTCACCTAGATGCCTAATACATCACTGATTTCATGTTACATAATTATTCATTGTAATTATAGCTATAATCAGTGGCGACCTAAGCCTGTATCTGCAGACCTGGGCTGATAAAATTAAATGAGGCTTCTGGTTTGCTTTGACATTGGTGTAGGCAATTGTAGTATAGAACCAGACCTGAATGTGGTCCGTTTTTGAACTGAAATCTTCTCTAGCCGCGTTAAGCGTTGCTGGAGGTCTACGACCGCGACGTGGAGATAGACACGGCCGCGGCGGCGGCGCAGTTGATGTGCAACGTAACATGTTCGTTTTTTTTCCTGGCATGGCAAAGTGACCACACTGCACCTGATGGTAAGTGCAGTGCCGGCCACTTAGAGTATCAAGTAGCGAGAGAAAATCTGTCCCGCGCTAGTCAACACAATCATGCCGGCCTGCTTCTTCACACACCATGGGCAAGAAGCTGAAGAAGCGGTCGAGGGTTTAGTGTCAGAGTACTCAGAAGGCCGTAAAACGGCCACACATCGTACCCCAACTAGACCCCCGACAAATACCGGATGTACACTGGCTAATCCCGGAACGAGGCACAATTGCGTTTTCCACTATGACGGGTTGTACACCCTGTGTACGGTGGTCGCTATCCGGGCAGATATGAATATCCTACCACCAGCATGTTCTAATCTTATCTTACATCCCCCGAAGTATGCGTGACAAAACAGATAAACTTCATCACAACATCACAAGAATTGGTATAGTACTGGAGTAAATAATACTAGCCCTATATTAAACATTGTCCCACTGCTGGGCACGGGCCTCCTCTACTAATGAGAGGGGTTAGGCCTTAGTCCACCACGCTGGCCTAATGCGGGTTGGCAGACTTCTCATACCTTCGAAAAACTCTCAGATATGCAGGTTTCCTCACGATGTTTTCCTTCACCGTTAAAGCAAGCGATAATTAACATTTTTAATACACACATAACTTTAGAAAAGTCAGAGGTGTATGCCACTTGGGTTTCGAACCTACGACTTTCGTCTTGACAGTCCGTACCGCAACCAACTAGGCTATCGTATAAGTACTGGAGTACGTGTGCGTTCGAACGGCAAACCGCTAACAACTTATAGTGAACCTCTCTGTTATAGAACTCAAAAGTAGTGGTAAATCTGAACTATTCAAACTTAAAATTAGTACCATCTTAAAACTTGAAAATCATCCTGTGTTTTGATATAATTTGCACTCTATAACTACTACAGGACTGTGAGTAATTACCAAAAACATTAAATATTTTTGTGTTTAAAACAATTACAATTGCGGGTGGCTTCGCACACGGGCGCAGTGGCTTACGCGGCGCTTACGCACACCGTCATAACTGTGAACACCTGCAGTGTTTCGGCCGCGCACGTGCACCCGAATTCCTCACGGGGCATTTATTACTGTGCCCATTCAACATTATTAAATTATTATATTTGAACAAATATTTTATTACCGTGGTACTTTAATACGCTTGACAGAACGTCTATGCTTGAGCTTTATTGCATGCATGTTAAAATATTGGGAAAAGTTAAATAGAAGTAAAGCTTTACATACTCAGAATAACAACCATTGCAGATAAATAAGTTATAAAAGCTATTTAAAACATGCCAAAAAGTAAAGAAATATCTAACTGTGGTGCATGCCTTGGTAAAATTTCTGGACAGGCCTATTTGGTGTGCTGCGTGGAGAAATGTAAATCTGTCTACCATCAAGATCTTTGCATTGGTGCGAACCCACCTTCTGATGAAAACAACTGGATTTGTCCAAAATGTCGTTGTTCTATGAAAAAAGGAGGGAATAACTCTCAGACTCCGCTCCGTGGATTGGTAGAAGACGACACGCTCAACGTAACAGTCCGCTCAAAACGCAATACCAAATGCATAGATGACTCTGACAATAACATCAGTCATCCTAAATCTGATCTTCAAGCTCTCACAGCTGAAATTCGACTCATGAGACAAGACATGTCTCACTTGAAAGACCAAGTAGTAAGTCTGACCTCTTCACTGAGCGAATGTTATGCAAGATTGGATGAGGTCACTGCCCATCTAGCTCAGTCAGAAAATAGAGTCAAGTTGCTTGAAGATCGCGAAAATGACGCGGTCCTGCTTCGATCTCAAGTAACAACCCTAAAAGAACAACTAAACGTTCAATCACAAGCGGCTCTTTCTAACGAAATTGAAGTGGCTGGTGTTCCAGAACTCAACAACGAGAGTCTGTATCACATTGTTACATTGACAGCTGCTAAGGTTGGTGTCAAAATTCAAGACGCTGATATTGATTGGATCACAAGAGTTGGCCCGAAACGCCCTAAAGATTCACCACCGAATCACCCGAGACCCGTAGTTATACGCTTCACTCGTCGAATTAAGCGAGACGAGCTTCTGAAAGCAGGAAAATCTAGGAAACATCTTACCTCGCAAGACCTAACCGAAGGTGATAAACCTACAAACGTTTATATCAACGAGCGCCTTACCCGTGAAAATCGTCAGTTATTTCGTGAAGCTCGCAAAAGAAGCAAAGCTGCCGGTTACAAGTTCTGTTGGACACACAATGGTTACGTTCATGTACGTCAAAGAGAAGGAAGCCCAGCTATCTTACTGCGCACTCAAGACGACTTGGACGTCAAATTTCGTGATGCGGCGAAACCTGGCATTAACATTTAGAGAGCTCTACCTCATAGCATACCATCAATTATTTTCTATTATAGTTTTAAAGTTTTACTTGTTCAATATAATTGACTTCTTGTATCTACAATATTCTTACAATGTAACCCTTATATATCATATTATCTGTATGTATTATAATCATATATATTACATCGATATATCATTAGCTTCACTTTGGTGTTATTTATATTATGTATCTTATATAATTTATATATTCAATTTAGTAATGGTTTTCTTGAACACATGTTATATTTTAAAGGATAAGAACATTAATAAATGCTACAGACCTATGACCTTAGACATCTGCGTGGATTCCAATAATAATAGGAGTATCAAATCTAAAACATTAATATATCGGTATCAATGGCTACTTTAACATTAGAAGATAATCTTGACGAATTTCTCTCCGTCCCGTGTCACGCGTTGTCTTCACTAGAATTAAGTAAATCTGTTATTAACAATCAGCATTCCTTTAAATTGCTAAACTTTAATATTAGGAGCCTGCAGAAGAATTTCTCTGAGTTTATGGTCGCGTTAAAACGATTAGATATATATTTTGATGCAATTATTCTTACTGAATGTCATTTAGGTACATGTTCTTTAATTAATAAAATACCAGGATATACGTCGTTTTACACAAAAAACATACTTAACCAAGCAGGCGGCGTCGTCATTTATGTAAAAACTGATTGGCAGGTGAGTTGTTCCGAGCCAAATTTAGTTGACGCAGACTGCCTTGAAATTATTTTTCCTGATAATAGCTCTCTGTTGGGAATCTATCGTTCACCAGCTAATAAAAACTGCTCGACCTTTTTGGATTCTATTGAATCATACCTCACACAAACACAACGCACTGATATCATCTTAACTGGAGATATAAATATTAATATATTAGACGAACGTGACAACAACTCACAAACTTTTCTTTGCCTTATGTCTGAACTAGGCCTGAAACCAGTAATAACAATCCCAACGAGGGATAATGCATGCCTAGACCATATCTTCGTAAGCGCGAGAGCTACACTAACAGGGATTGTTTGTAAAACAGGTATCACGGACCATGACTTGGTCATGGCTGGTTTCAACTCATCCCTTTCAACTCCAAAAATCAAACGACGTAAACTAATAATAAACTATGATGCAATTGAAGAAGAACTTAGCAATATGAACTGGTCAAAAATTTTAGACTCTGTTGACGCTTCAGAGTCAGCTAAGTATTTGACAAATAGACTGCAAGATATCATCAATTCCCATTCACATTATGTCAGTAATAGTCGAACTAAGCATAATCTTAAAAATTGGATCACTCCGGGCCTAATTCGATGCCAACGACACAGAGATAATCTGCATCTACAAGTTAGAAACAATCCACGTAACGAAGACCTCAAAACCACATACAAGAGGTATCGTAACTTTCTTAATGATTTGTTAAAAAAACTAAAATCCGAGAATAACCATAACCGACTGGAAGACTCAAAACAGAATCCTCAAAAACTTTGGAAAACCATCAATTCTATTTGCGAACGTAACTCTAAATCGTCAATTAATTCAGAAATCCTAAAATTAAGAGAAACCCCTTTTGAATCCCTCTCAGTCTGTAATGATTTCTTTTCCAAAGTAGGAAAAACACTGGCAGAAAATATACTAAAAAACACAAGTAAATCTGAAACTGACCTTGCCATGGGAATGAAATGTGATATCCTCTCTTCAAACTCTTTCTTTATGACTCCTACCGACACCGCCGAAGTCGCCTCTATAATAACCCAAATAAAGTCAGATAGCGCACCTGGAATTGACGGAATAAACAATAAATTTATTAAAAGATACTGTCACTTCATTTTGGAACCCCTTACTCACATCTTCAATTTGAGCTTCTCGTCTGGAATATTTCCCTCGTGCTGGAAAACTGCTGCAGTGGTCCCTATTTTTAAAAGTGGTTCAAAATGTGATCCCTCAAATTACCGACCCATTTCTCTTCTAAGTAATTTCTCAAAGATTTTAGAAAAAATCGTAAATAAGCGACTTTCCAACTTTCTAGAAGGAAAAAATCTTATATCACCTAATCAATTTGGCTTTCGTACCGGTAAATCTACAGACACAGCAGTGACTCTCCTCCTAAATAAAATATCTTCTTCTTTAGATGATGGCAACGCTTGCCTTGGAGTTTTCTTGGATCTCTCCAAAGCGTTCGACACAGTTTCCCATGCTATTTTACTGCGAAAGCTAGAATGTTCGGGAGTTCGAGGTATCGCACTGGATTGGTTCACCAGTTACTTAGTTGCCAGGAGACAAATTGTTACTGTGGGCAGCAATATGAGTGACACCTTAGAAACCTCTTTTGGTGTTCCGCAAGGGAGTATCCTTGGTCCTCTGCTATTTATTCTATACTTAAACGGTATTATGGAGCTTTTCAATGACGAAGACAAAATAGACACTATTTGCTACGCCGATGACACCGTCGTATTATTCAGTGATTCCACGTGGGAATCAGTCTACTCAAGAGCTGAAAAGGGGATGAATAAAGTAGCTAGTTATCTAAACGCTAATTTACTGACCTTAAATGTGGAAAAAACTTCCGTAATATGCTTTCACAAAACTAAATCATCAAGCCCCCCTAAACCTCTATCTCTAAAAATACACACTTGCTACTCCACTATCTGCAACTGTCCCTCACTTAATCGTGTCGACTCACTAAAATACCTGGGTGTGATCTTAGATTCAAGACTCACATTTCTCCCACACATTGTGTCTCTTGCTAAAAGAGTAAGAAAAATCATCACAGTTATGAAGCTACTAAGAAATGGAGCCAAAAGGGAAACTCTTTTGCTCGTCTATAAAGCCCTATGCGAGTCGCTTCTCCGATACTGCATTACAGCCTGGGGCAGTGCAGCCAAATCAACTTTGATTCTAGTAGAAAGGGCTCAAAGATCCGTTTTAAAGATAATGCTTAAAAAAGACTTTCGATTCCCAACATATCTCCTTTATAACGAGTCTCAGGTGTTAACGGTACGTCAATTATACATACAGTGTGCAGTTTT
Organism: Laothoe populi; assembly: GCA_905220505.1. Lineage (NCBI taxonomy): Eukaryota > Metazoa > Arthropoda > Insecta > Lepidoptera > Sphingidae > Laothoe > Laothoe populi. Next base: position 5,396,815 of record HG992170.1, read on the forward strand.
ACAGTATAATAAAATGTTCAAGAATTCCTCCTTATACACTGAATCCCAACAGAGAAGACGGCTTAAAGTAAATATTCCTCGTGTGAAAACTTCTTTCGCCAAACGCTTCAGTCACTACTCGTTCCCCTTTTTATTCTATAAAATAAATCACCTTTGTCCTATCAGTTGTTTAAGCCATCATGAAGCTATTAGCAAACTGAAGAAATACCTCCTTTCCTTAAATTATGCAGATACCGAACTTTTGCTAACCACTACAAAATAGAAGTCATTTTAGTACAGAAATCTCAACTTGTGTATGTACTTATATATATTTATGTCTATGTATATATATATAAATATTTATATATATGTTTATGTCTATGTCTTTTATATATATTTATACATTTATGTTATATATATCTACGAATTTATATGTTATTATAACAGTGTTATCTATTTATAAATAATTTATAATAATTCACTTTAATGTTCATAGTTTAAATTTTTTCTTTTCGCAATGCCATTTGTTGCATGTTTGTAGTTTGTAGTTTGTACAGCCCACTCGCACATTTATAAAATGATTATTGTTAACCTATGTGGTCTCCCGCGATACAGGTTCGCCTAGTGCGGGGACCGTTGTATTTTTGTTATTAAATGTAAAATGTGTTTTTGGACAATAAATAATTTACTTACTTACTTACTTACGTCGTCGCAAATGGCTGGGACAAAATATACCATGAGGGCGATCACACTGACAGCTCCATACTGAGTGAAATATGTATCATTTACCAACTGGCAACTGGCAATAACGTCTGATAGAAAGAAAGAAGAAATCAAGGGCTGAGAAAAATGAAACATACAACTTCAACCCGGGACTGCTTCTTATACTCATTTATACTATACAAATAGTTTTACTCCTGGAGGGCCTTAGAAACTCGAACCTCGAGGTTATGTTCCCCAGGATCAGAGAGGTCTCTCTCTACCGGTAATAATTGAAAGGTATTCTCACTGAGCATGTAATTTAAGAGACGGAACTTAGAACATTTATTTTTAAGGTATTTTTTAGAATCTTTAGCCAACCATATAAAAAATACAATGCTACCAACGTAAATTCACTGACAGTGACAACGATGACCTTAACCCCTCCAGTCAGGAAGGATATTAAAAAAAAAGTCGGGAGTAAAGCAACAAGCTTTTATTTCCATAGCATTAAAGTTAAAAATTGCATGCAAGAACGGCGAGTGTTGCTAGTGTACGCGCCGCCGGCGTGTCTATCCGTCATGACAGTTTAAAGTGAAAATGGCAGATAGGGATGTGCGATGTAAGGGTCGATAATTAAAATTATCGATATATTTAATTTTATCGATATCGATAAAATAAAGTCGATAGAAGGTCATAATGTGTTAAATTTATTTAAAATCGAAGCGGGAAAAAAAACAACTGTGCAGTATTTAAATATTTATTAATATATATATATACAATAACTATGGTAATAGGTGGTATAAAAATATTGTATGTGGTATAGGTGTAGTTTTTAGATAAAATAAAAGAATTGGTTGCTTGAACTTTGCCTTTATGCCTTGCAACATAAACACCAATGCATGGTCAGCGATTTGCGGGCTACGTCCCAATTCTGTCATAATATGTCATCATTCTTCATAGCCCTCCACTTTGTCCATTGTTATGTCTAAGAAAAGCAGTCTCTTTAAAGTTAGTTCATCAAACACTAAGCCACAGTATTTGTCTTCAACATTTTTTATTGCTAACAGATTTTAAATATTCCATGACCACTTTATTTACTACTGGAAATTTTCTCAAAACTTTTTGCAAGGATTTTGCGCTTAGTGAAGGCACGAGATGCTGTAAGTATCTGTAGGCTTTCGACGATGCCAATGCAATGTAGCCAAGGCTGAGATTTTGCTTTTACTCGTCCAACGCCAGCCTCTAGGTTTCTTTTTTGATTTCTTAGTGCTGCAGATACCATTTCCCTAAACAATCTGGATTGTAATTTTTCATAAGGTTCTTTTCGCATGTTGTTAAATCTGTAAAAATACATTATCTGTATATTAGAAATAAACAGCAAAACTTTATAAACACCAAACACGTCGCATTCTAACAATTATGAAGAAAAACGTTATGTAAGCATAATTCAACAATTTTCATAATTTGAAATAATATCTGGGAAATGGTTTAGTATCCTAAATGTGTATAGCAATACTTTTCGAAAACCAACTTATGAAATATGTCTAAGAATGTGCTTTATGTTTTAATATCCTCCATTAACATATAAGTGAATAAGTTTTGATAGACCTAAAATATCATTGATTTTATAATTTATAAGACACTCTAAGGCAGTGCAACAGAATTCTATTTACTTAATAAAAAGGAATATATGTATATATTAGCTGTTGACCGCGGCTCCGCCCGCGTCCATATTATTTTTGGGAAAAAGGTATACAACCCACGAATACATCTAGCTATTACATATTTCTATATCTGTCAAGTAGCCGGTTGCCAGGCGGATACTGTGAAAAGTCGCAAGGATCTTGTTATAGGGCTCCATCGGACCCTAGATCTAATATTTTCATGGGATATTAAGAATGTGGTGGAATTCAATGCCAAGACACCCTAGGTGTGCCCGTTATCATGCTAAAATCCCCATTTTGTACTGTTTTCCATTTGGCTGTTCTCTCAATAAGAAAATTACAGTCTCTTAGGTTTAAATATCCTATGTGATCTTAAGCCAAGGACTCACCCCGAGGGCGTAATATCCACCAGCAGGCCGGCATGATTGTGTCAAGTAGCGAGGCATAGTTGTTTCACTAATTGCTACTCTAACTGGACGGCATTGCGCTTACCATCAGGTATAGTGTGGTAACTTTGCCGTACCAAGATAAAAAAAACCTTTACGCAGAGTCGGAAGCCTGAACAGGGTGCGGGGGTTTTTAACGCCCGATTAGCTTTGCAAATTATATAAAGCACAGGTTGGTTGGCTGCCACCGTTCAACTTGGTGCATGCTCGATGCTTTGGATAGATTGCAGCGGTGGGCCATCCGCATTGTGAATGATGCAGACATGACCAACAGCTACAGCTACAAAGGGACATTTCCTCGCTTAGCGTGTTCTACCGTCTGTATTAAGAGGAATGCTCCAAGTAATTGAAATAATAAAATTACAGCTATTTTTATCCTAGCAAGGCAAAGTGACCACACTACACCTGATGGTAAGCGCAGTGTCGTCCAATTAGAGTATCGATTAGCGAGAGACAATCTATCCCCCGCTTTTCAACACAATCATGCTGGCCTGCTTCTTAACACTGCGCCATGGGCAAGAAGGTGAAGAAACGTCGAGGATCTAGTATCAGAGTACTCAGAGGGCCGCAACACGGCCAAACATCGTACCCCAACGCTAGACCTCCCACAAAAACCGAATGTACACTGGCTGATCCCGGGACGCGATACACTTGCGTGTGCTACTATGTCGGGTTTAACACCTTGTGTACGCTACTCTCTATCCAGGTGGATATGAATATCCTACCATCAGCAACATTAAAATATATATTTTTTGGTCAATTATCCGCAAATTCAATCAAAATAACCAAAATGTATAACAACTCCACGTACTCAGATTGAAAGCTATTGTACCAGCTGATTTTATTAGAGTGTATCTTGGTGTGGCGATTTTGAAAATGAGATAGATATGTTGGACAACGCCATCTATCTATTACATTGGTTAACAAACATCCTAATTTTATTTTTTAAATGTACTATTTCTTTATTTACTGTATTTTAGGTGTGAGTATATAATTATTATACATTATTTTGTATAATTATTGCCTTGGTGGCGCAGTTGTAATTGTGCGTACACAATACGACTGTTATGCTGAGATCTCGGGTTGATACCGTGGTCGAGTTAAAGTAATATTAGGTTTTGCTATTACGAAATACTCAATTCAATCCAGTCTGGAATTGTGGTCTACATAGCGATAGGGTCGCCGTCTATCACATAATGGGATGGTAATAAGCATCGCTTACATCTCTGCCTACCCCTTCGGGGTTTACAGGAGTGAGTGCGTGCACGCGTGCGTTTGCATTTTTATATTATGAATTAATATTATTCAAGGTAATACCGGTTCAAATATATATATATTTAAATGAGTTTGATATGGACCATGGGTATTTCCGAGACGTCGCTTGTTTTAAAAGCTACCACCGGATCCAAACGCGATCCCGCCTGAGAAGACCCGGCGAAACAAACTCAGCAGGCTTACATTACCGCTGGATACTACGGGGCGCCACCCAGTCCTGAGAGAATCCAGCAAATCAAACTGCTGAGTTTTTGGGCTTGTTTTTGGTCCGGTTCATTATTTCTAGTAGATGACCTGTCACAAATTACATTGCCAATTTACTATTTTATTATATACGCGATCGGTCCTCAAAGTTTATTATTTTTTAAATATATATAATATTACAACATGTCATTTGTTAATATTTTATTAATTTAGTTTTTATTTTATTTTGTTATACTATTTGTATACACTAACATGGTGTAAGCTACAGGGCGCCAGGTCGCAGTGTGCAGGAAGGAACCGAATGCCAGACATCCCTATCCTCTAGATATTGTTGAACATTATAATAGCTCCTGTCCATAAGAACACATTTAATATGAGCCTTAAACATTTTATTGGGCAAATCAATTACATTAATGGGGATTTTGTTATAAAATTTAACACAGTTACCCATAAAAGACTCTTTAGATCTTACTATTCTAAAGGAGGGTACTGTAAGTTTGTTTGTTGTTGTTTGATCTAAACTATAAATACTCATAACTTTTGATTGAATGAACCGATTTTATTGAAATAAAGATTAAATGTTACCTCAAGGTACACCCCCCTACGATTTTATTGCCAATTCATTTGTAGTAATACAGTACTTTAGACGTGATGCCTTGACAGACAGACAGACAGAGAATATTTCCAAAAACAATTGTTTTGGGTTCTATAACGATAATATAACAAGATGCAATCAAAATTTCACAAATGTATTAAATGTACAGACAAAGTCCCTCTTCAGCTTTATTATGGTATAAATTATGTCATTATAAATATTGATAAAGTACTTACTTGATTCTTCCGGTGAGGCTTTTTAACTTTATGTTTAATAGTTTCACTAGGCCTCTTAAATGGTATGGTAATAGTTCCTGAAAAACCAATGCAAAAAATAATTAGTAAAGAAACACAAAATATTATCATTGGTTTTAAAATTTACTCTGGAATATCTGTGACTCAAAGATAAGGTATATTTAAATTTTATCATTACTAAAAATCATCTTCTATACACAAAAAAGACCGATTGATCATTTTGGAGTCTCAAAATTTTAGACATTAATAATATATCTCTAGTAATCTATCATTGAACTTTGACCACACTGTGACTGAATAACAAACATGTTTACAAAATTTCCTCTTGTAAGCAAAAACAATGTTAGTAATGGATACATAAATAGCGCAAAGAGGATATTTGATAACCAGAAAATGGCTGCACCAACCTTGTCTTCCTCTAGCCAGTTTTCACCCCCCGGCCGCTTTGCAGATTGCTAAATTCTGACCAAATGAGACCTTTCTAGATTGCAAGGCAGATTAAATTTTCCATCAAGAGTCTTCTTCTTCTTTTTAAAAAAATATATGGCTTTACGACAGTGATTACCCTCAAGAGTAAAGTTTGTTTACAAATGACAATGACAATGACAAGTTGTCGTTTTTTTTGGCTCTTTCCAGAGACAAAACCTCGATGAAATCAATTGAAATCACATTTTTTCTACGAAATGGCAACATTGTGTACGATAGGGACATTTTATTTATCGAAGCTTTATGAAACGATTATGAATAAAGAATTTTATGAAACGTTCCATAGGCTTATATGACGTTTTAACTAATATAGGTTTATACCTTCGATAAGCGTTTTATTATGAATAAGACCGTTACGGTCTTTTTCATAATGAGTTATCGGAGGTTTAAAAGGCCGTTAATATGAGCTTGTTAAAAAACGTTATTCATAATGGCTCAATAGAGCTAAAACGCTCCTTATCTCTCCGATAAAGTTAAGGAAGCGAAGACCCTTCTATAAACATTCCATAGCAAAAAAAATGGCCGACGTCGATCAGCTGTCTCGTGTTTGACGCTTATTTTCGATGTCACTTTTAATCAAGTAAAAACACATCGACCAAAGAGTATTATACTATATAATATGAGATCGACCTTGTAGCGCATTTTATTTACTTAGGTCTATCAAGCTAGCAGTGAAAAGTAAGCAGAAACATTTGAAACTTATTTAGGAATTAGTTGCTAATTAGTTGCTGCTATTTCGATTTTGTTGCTCAAGCCAGTTCCTCAGAAATCGAGTCACTGCTATCTTTCACATAAGCTAGCAGTAAAATAATGAAGTGAGCACATATTGAGTCGGTTATTGGGTCTGAATTTGTTGCTAATTTGTTGCTGTAAGATAGTATAAAAATATTGAAAAAATTTTATATATTTAAAAAAAAAAAATTTTTTTTAATTTTTATTTCGATTTTTTCCTCTTATGACAGCCGTTGTTTTTGTTATCTGTGCACCGGACCAGCAACTAATTAGCAACAAAAATTCTGCTGAACATTTAACCCGTTATCAAGGTCATTAAGGAAAAATGACATTTTTTCCGATTGAGACAGCGGTGGATTTTGTTGCTGGGCGGCACAATATCTATGAAGGTGCACCCGACCAGCAACTAATTAGCAACAAAAATTCTGCTGAATACCTAACCCGTAATCAAGGTCATTATCGAAAAATTTCATTTTTTTCGGATATGACAGCGGTGGATTTTGTTGCTGGGCGGCAAAATATCTACGAAGGTGCACTGGACCAGCAACTAATTAGCAACAAAAATTCTGCTGAACATTTAACCCGTTATCAAGGTCATTAAGGAAAAATGACATTTTTTCCGATTGAGACAGCGGTGGATTTTGTTGCTGGGCGGCACAATATCTATGAAGGTGCACCCGACCAGCAACTAATTAGCAACAAAAATTCTGCTGAATACCTAACCCGTAATCAAGGTCATTATCGAAAAATTTCATTTTTTTCGGATATGACAGCGGTGGATTTTGTTGCTGGGCGGCAAAATATCTACGAAGGTGCACTGGACCAGCAACTAATTAGCAACAAAAATTCTGCTGAACATTTAACCCGTTATCAAGGTCATTAAGGAAAAATGATTTTTTTTCCGATTAAGACAGCGGTGGATTTTGTTGCTGGGCGGCACAATATCTATGAAGGTGCACCGGACCAGCAACTAATTAGCAACAAAAATTCTGCTTAACATTTAACCCGTTATCAAGGTCATTAAGGAAAAATGTCATTTTTTCCGATTAAGACAGCGGTGGATTTTGTTGCTGGGCGGCACAATATCTACGAAGGTGCACCGGACCAGCAACTAATTAGCAACAAAAATTCTGCTGAACATTTAACCCGTTATCAAGGTCATTAAGGAAAAATTTCATTTTTTCCGATTATGACAGCGGTGGATTTTGTTGCTGGGCGGCACAATATCTACGAAGGTGCACCGGACCAGCAACTAATTAGCAACAAAAATTCTGCTGAATACCTAACCCGTAATCAAGGTCATTATCGAAAACTGTCATTTTTTCCGGATATGACAGCGGTGGATTTTGTTGCTGGGCGGCACAATATCTACGAAGGTGCACCGGACCAGCAACTAATTAGCAACAAAAATTCTGCTGAACATTTAACCCGTTATCAAGGTCATTAAGGAAAAATTTCATTTTTTCCGATTATGACAGCGGTGGATTTTGTTGCTGGGCGGCACTATATCTACGAAGGTGCACCGGACCAGCAACTAATTAGCAACAAAAATTCTGCTGAACATTTAAGCCGTTATCAAGGTCATTAAGGAAAAATGAAATTTTTTCCGATTAAGACAGCGGTGGATTTTGTTGCTGGGCGGCACAATATCTATGAAGGTGCATCGGACCAGCAACTTAGTAGCAACAAAAATTCTGCTGAATACCTAACCCGTAATCAAGGTCATTATCGAAAAATGACATTTTTTCCGGATATGACAGCGGTGGATTTTGTTGCTGGGCGGCACAATATCTACGAAGGTGCACCGGACCAGCAACTAATTAGCAACAAAAATTCTGCTGAACATTTAAGCCGTTATCAAGGTCATTAAGGAAAAATGACATTAGTTGACTAATTAGTTGCTGGTCCGGTGCACCTTCGTAGATATTGTGCCGCCCAGCAACAAAATCCACCGCTGTCATATCCGGAAAAAATGTCATTTTTCGATAATGACCTTGATTACGGGTTAGGTATTCAGCAGAATTTTTGTTGCTAATTAGTTGCTGGTCTGGTGCACCTTCATAGATATTGTGCCGCCCAGCAACAAAATCCACCGCTGTCATAACCGGAAAAAAATAAATTTTTCCTTAATGACCTTGATAACGGCTTAAATGTTCAGCAGAATTTTTGTTGCTAATTAGTTGCTGGTCCTGTGCACCATCATAGATATTGTGCCGCCCAGCAACAAAAACAACCGCTGTCATAAGAGGAAAAAATCGAAATAAAAAATTAATTTTTTTTTTTTTTTTATATATAATATTTTTTCAATATTTTTATACTATCTTACAGCAACAAATTAGCAACAAATTCAGGCCCAATAACCGACTCAATATGTGCTCACTTCATTATTTTACTGCTAGCTTATGTGAAAGATAGCAGTGACTCGATTTCTGAGGAACTGGCTTGAGCAACAAAATCGAAATAGCAGCAACTAATTAGCAACTAATTCCTAAATAAGTTTCAAATGTTTCTGCTAACTTTTCACTGCTAGCTTGATAGACCTTATTTACTTACCTATTAAAAATGCAAGCCTTACAATCCCTTCATACCATTGCACTTATTGAAAATCTTTCATCTAGGAAATTGTATAGGCAGAGATTCGATCCACTTTCTCTGGATGACAAGGAATTCCGTAACCGGTATCGTTTTTTGAAATAATCGGCTGCTGTTATTATTGATTTATTCCGCGAAGAGTTGCAGCTGAATCGTAAAATCACCAGAGTTGCAAGTATTAACTGCAATAAGGTGTTAAGGTCGTCGTGAGGCAAGTTAATCCTTTTTGATATTTTTACTAACTTGTACCTAATGATGAGCTACTGTTAAGACTCTTTTCTTTATGTTATAGATGCAAGAAGATGCTGGGGACCTCCATGGATTATCTCAAGCCGCTACCAGTCGCATATGTAGCAGAGTAGCGCGTGCGCTCACACGACACGCTATATATAAAGATGCCCACTTCTTTGCAGAGGAACAACGTCAAAACAAATAGCAAGGCACTTCAATGAATGAAATTTTATCACTCAAAGGTAAATAATTAAACATCGTTTAAAATTCAGTTATCTATATTTTTTATTCGTCATTTTTTTTTTTATTAAATTATTTTTTTCTTTTAGTAATGTTTCTTTCAAGTTTTAATTTTTAATTCTCTGGTGCTCACTTTCCATCTTTGTTATATGTTACAATATCTACGAAGGTGCACCGGACCAGCAACTAATTAGCAACAAAAATTCTGCTGAACATTTAACCCGTTATCAAGGTCATTAAGGAAAAATGACATTTTTTCCGATTGAGACAGCGGTGGATTTTGTTGCTGGGCGGCACAATATCTATGAAGGTGCACCGGACCAGCAACTAATTAGCAACAAAAATTCTGCTGAACATTTAAGCCGTTATCAAGGTCATTAAGGAAAAATTTAATTATTTCCGATTATGACAGCGATGGATTTTGTTGCTGGGCGGCACAATATCTATGAAGGTGCACCCGACCAGCAACTAATTAGCAACAAAAATTCTGCTGAATACCTAACCCGTAATCAAGGTCATTATCGAAAAATTTCATTTTTTCCGGATATGACAGCGGTGGATTTTGTTGCTGGGCGGCAAAATATCTACGAAGGTGCACTGGACCAGCAACTAATTAGCAACAAAAATTCTGCTGAACATTTAACCCGTTATCAAGGTCATTAAGGAAAAATGAATTTTTTTCCGATTAAGACAGCGGTGGATTTTGTTGCTGGGCGGCACAATATCTATGAAGGTGCACCGGACCAGCAACTAATTAGCAACAAAAATTCTGCTTAACATTTAACCCGTTATCAAGGTAATTAAGGAAAAATATCATTTTTTCCGATTAAGACAGCGGTGGATTTTGTTGCTGGGCGGCACAATATCTATGAAGGTGCACCGGACCAGCAACTAATTAGCAACAAAAATTCTGCTGATTATTTAACCCGTTATCAAGGTCTTTAAGGAAAAATTTAATTTTTTCCGATTAAGACAGCGGTGGATTTTGTTGCTGGGCGGCACAATATCTATGAAGGTGCACCCGACCAGCAACTAATTAGCAACAAAAATTCTGCTTAACATTTAACCCGTTATCAAGGTCATTAAGGAAAAATGACATATTTTCCGATTAAGACAGCGGTGGATTTTGTTGCTGGGCGGCACAATATCTATGAAAGTGCACCGGACCAGCAACTAATTAGCAACAAAAATTCTGCTGAATATTTAACCCGTTATCAAGGTCATTAAGGAAAAATTTCATTTTTTCCGATTATGACAGCGGTGGACTTTGTTGCTGGGCGGCACAATATCTACGAAGGTGCACCGGACCAGCATCTAATTAGCAACAAAAATTCTGCTGAACATTTAAGCCGTTATCAAGGTCATTAAGGAAAAATTTCATTTTTTCCGATTATGACAGCGGTGGATTTTGTTGCTGGGCGGCACAATATCTACGAAGGTGCACCGGACCAGCAACTAATTAGCAACAAAAATTCTGCTGAACATTTAACCCGTTATCAAGGTCATTAAGGAAAAATTTCATTTTTTCCGATTATGACAGCGGTGGATTTTGTTGCTGGGCGGCACAATATCTACGAAGGTGCACCCGACCAGCAACTAATTAGCAACAAAAATTCTGCTGAATACCTAACCCGTAATCAAGGTCATTATCGAAAACTGTCATTTTTTCCGGAAATGACAGCGGTGGATTTTGTTGCTGGGCGGCACAATATCTACGAAGGTGCACCGGACCAGCAACTTATTAGCAACAAAAATTCTGCTGAACATTTAACCCGTTATCAAGGTCATTAAGGAAAAATTTCATTTTTTCCGATTATGACAGCGGTGGATTTTGTTGCTGGGCGGCACTATATCTACGAAGGTGCACCGGACCAGCAACTAATTAGCAACAAAAATTCTGCTGAACATTTAAGCCGTTATCAAGGTCATTAAGGAAAAATGAAATTTTTTCCGATTAAGACAGCGGTGGATTTTGTTGCTGGGCGGCACAATATCTATGAAGGTGCATCGGACCAGCAACTTATTAGCAACAAAAATTCTGCTGAATACCTAACCCGTAATCAAGGTCATTATCGAAAAATGACATTTTTTCCGGATATGACAGCGGTGGATTTTGTTGCTGGGCGGCACAATATCTACGAAGGTGCACCGGACCAGCAACTAATTAGCAACAAAAATTCTGCTGAATACCTTACCCGTAATCAAGGTCATTATCGAAAAATGACATTTTTTCCGGATATGACAGCGGTGTATTTTGTTGCTGGGCGGCACAATATCTACGAAGGTGCACCGGACCAGCAACTAATTAGCAACAAAAATTCTGCTGAACATTTAACCCGTTATCAAGGTCATTAAGGAAAAATGACATTAGTTAACTAATTAGTTGCTGGTCCGGTGCACCTTCGTAGATATTGTGCCGCAAACCAACAAAATCCACCGCTGTCATATCCGGAAAAAATGTCATTTTTCGATAATGACCTTGATTACGGGTTAGGTATTCAGCAGAATTTTTGTTGCTAATTAGTTGCTGGTCCGGTGCACCTTCATAGATATTGTGCCGCCCAGCAACAAAATCCACCGCTGTCATAACCGGAAAAAAATAAATTTTTCCTTAATGACCTTGATAACGGCTTAAATGTTCAGCAGAATTTTTGTTGCTAATTAGTTGCTGGTCCTGTGCACCTTCATAGATATTGTGCCGCCCAGCAACAAAAACAACCGCTGTCATAAGAGGAAAAAATCGAAATAAAAAATTTTTTTTTTTTTTTTTTTTTATATATAATATTTTTTCAATATTTTTATACTATCTTACAGCAACAAATTAGCAACAAATTCAGGCCCAATAACCGACTCAATATGTGCTCACTTCATTATTTTACTGCTAGCTTATGTGAAAGATAGCAGTGACTCGATTTCTGAGGAACTGGCTTGAGCAACAAAATCGAAATAGCAGCAACTAATTAGCAACTAATTCCTAAATAAGTTTCAAATGTTTCTGCTAACTTTTCACTGCTAGCTTGATAGACCTTATTTACTTACCTATTAAAAATGCAAGCCTTACAATCCCTTCATACCATTGCACTTATTGAAAATCTTTCATCTAGGAAATTGTATAGGCAGAGATTCGATCCACTTTCTCTGGATGACAAGGAATTCCGTAACCGGTATCGTTTTTTGAAATAATCGGCTGCTGTTATTATTGATTTATTCCGCGAAGAGTTGCAGCTGAATCGTAAAATCACCAGAGTTGCAAGTATTAACTGCAATAAGGTGTTAAGGTCGTCGTGAGGCAAGTTAATCCTTTTTGATATTTTTACTAACTTGTACCTAATGGTGAGCTACTGTTAAGACTCTTTTCTTTATGTTATAGATGCAAGAAGATGCTGGGGACCTCCATGGATTATCTCAAGCCGCTACCAGTCGCATATGTAGCAGAGTAGCGCGTGCGCTCACACGACACGCTATATATAAAGATGCCCACTTCTTTGCAGAGGAACAACGTCAAAACAAATAGCAAGGCACTTCAATGAATGAAATTTTATCACTCAAAGGTAAATAATTAAACATCGTTTAAAATTCAGTTATCTATATTTTTTATTCGTCATTTTGGTTTTTATTAAATTATTTTTTTCTTTTAGTAATGTTTCTTTCAAGTTTTAATTTTTAATTCTCTGGTGCTCACTTTCCATCTGCAGAGCATGCAGCTCTCTCATACGTTGCACTTCCACCGCTGCAATTTGTTCTGCGGCTGTGCGATGAACCTGAAATAATGCAGTGTATAAATATACAAAATAATGCAATACCTTTTCTTTGATATTTATGTTACAATTCTTGATGGATGTGAATGTAGATTTAAGATTAGCTGGTTAATGTTAGATGTATAATTATTATATGTATTTTTATTGTTAGGTAAAGTTCATTATTAAACTGTATTAAGTTTATATACACACCTATATTTAATTATTAACCAAAACATTATATAACTTTTTATAACTATGGAAATATAAGTTTACTTACTGTAGGAATCTTTTTTTTTTGTGATTTACTGTTTTTTAAATAGTTGAATTGAAGCAATTGGTGGAGGTGGATCATATGTCATCTAAAAAATTAATTTTATTTAATAAAATAGTATCTACAGGATTTTAGCATAAAACTGAAATTACATAATGATGATTTGTAAATACCTGCTGTATGTTTCCAGGTGGAGATGGGTTTGGAGATTTTTTTGTTTGATTGGTTTGGTTTACTGCCTGAAAAATATAAAGTATTATTTATCTATATACCTACAACAGAATTCTACATGATTACAGCATAAAACTGATTTATTAATACCATCTTTATATATTCAGGTGAAATCAGACCCTGAGGAGGCACAACTATCTGAAAAATAAATAGTTTTTTTGAAGTTTTATTAAAAAAAGTTTTGTTTTGGCAAAGTAATAATTTCCTCTGGCTTCGTGGGTGTGTTCCTCTATGGTGATCTTTACATTGCTTATTAAAAATGATTTGAGTTTAATTTTGACTTTTGATTTAACATACCTCTTGAATTATACAATTTTCTTGATCTTGTGAGGTGGATGGTTTTGACGAATATTAGTTCTGTAAATGTGAATTTTCATTACACAAAAGTATTCTCACCTCAAATATACCTATAGTTACAAGTACAAAAACTATGACTCAATTGTCAAATTATAAAAACAAGCAATAAAATATTACCTGATTTATTTGATCTGAATCAAATTCATTGTTGTCAGTAGTGAATTCATTAGGCAGCCAGCTGCTAATGTCTTCACTACTGACTCTTATGATTGGTGGTGGGCCACCACTAGTCTTTAAAACCACCTTTCTCATCTGCCTTAAATTTTTTTGCCTTAATTTTCAGAAGGCTCCACTGTGCCTTCAGCTGGTTTACTGTGCGTTTACACATACAATTAAAGCTGGAATAAAAACGAAGTTTGTTTATATCGTTGTGCACATTGTTTGACATTAAAACAATGCAAGAATAACAATTAGATTTAAGTTGCACCTCTCTCTCAAATCGCTCCACGCCGCCACCTTTAAGGAATTGGAGTTCGTGTCTGTATTTTTATTCTCGATGACATGAACCCGCTCCCTCACTAACTCCTTCAAGAAAAGCTTGTAAGCAAAAACAATGTTAGTAATGGATACATAAATAGTGCAAAGAGGAATTTTGATAACCAGAAAATGGCTGCACCAACCTTGTCTTCCTCTAGCCAGTTTTCACTCCTCGGCCGCTTTGCAGATTGCTGCATTCTGACCAAATGAGACCTTTCTAGATTGCAATGCAAATTAAATTTTCCATCAAGAGTCTTCTTCTTCTTTTTTAAAAAGTATATGGCTCTACGACAGTGATAACCCTCAAGAGTAAAGTTTGTTTACAAATGACAATGACAATGACAAGTTGTCGTTTTTTTGGCTCTTTCCAGAGACAAAACCTCCATGAAATCAATTGAAATCACATTTTTTCTACGAAATGGCAACATTGTGTACGATAGGGACATTTTATTTATCGAAGCTTTATGAAACGATTATGAATAAAGAATTTTATGAAACGTTCCATAGGCTTATATGACGTTTTAACTAATATAGGTTTATACCTTCGATAAGCGTTTTATTATGAATAAGACCGTTAATTGTTTGTATAATTATGTATATTATTAACAAAATATCCTGGCCTTTGATACAATGTAACGTTGAGTTGAGTTTGATTTAATATAAATGGCTATTTATTAATAAAATAGAGGTAAGAAAATTGTTTTTACTCATAAATGACGTGTTATGTGTGACACACACGATTCTCTACCTAATTATATTGTTATAGCTAAATAAGCTAATTAATAATAAATTAATAATAAATTAACATGGAAAACACATTCCGACGAGGTGTGTAAAAAAATAAATAGATCTGCTTTTGCGCTTTATAAACTATCTAAAGTTGTCCACCGTGAGGCGGTACTCAGTGCGTATTTTGGATATGTCGTATCTATATTAAGGTTTGGCATAATATT
The DNA here is from genome assembly GCA_905220505.1 of Laothoe populi. Taxonomy (NCBI): domain Eukaryota; kingdom Metazoa; phylum Arthropoda; class Insecta; order Lepidoptera; family Sphingidae; genus Laothoe; species Laothoe populi. The sequence continues at coordinate 5,412,244 of HG992170.1, forward strand.
CTGGGGCAATTCGGTGTGCAAGGAAGCAGTGTTCAGAGCCCAGAAGAAATGTGTAAGAGCCATTTGTGGTCTGGACTCAATGACAAGCTGCCGACCATACTTTAAAAAATTTAAAATATTGACGTTTCCTTCTCTATACATATACGAGATCATTGTCTTTGTAAAAACAAATATAAATCTATACACAATTGCTTTTAAAAGTTATTATAGAAAACTACGTGATAAAAATAAGTTTCGATCTTGAGGTGACGTATGGTAGTACAGCTCTTATGAAAAAAAGTTTTCTTTGCATGGCACAAATCATATACCTACAATAAATTACCCAATAAAATAAAAGAATTTAATTTAAATCAATTAAAATATTTTTTAAAGCATTTAATGATCGAGAAATGTTATTATACAATTGATGAATATCTATTAGATAATATAGATGTATAACGTGGACTTGGCATAAAATAATGTAATACTGTATTGACCATTAAGATATTTGTTTTGTGACATTATGTATTGTTGATTATATTATTAATAGGTCGAGGGGTTAATTTGAATTTAATTATAATATTTTGACATTGTATATATAATAAAAATACATTGGAAACATTATTCCGTAAATATTTGCATGTCACTTAGTATGGCAAAGTGTGTGAGCCTATTTAAACATTATATTTAACATCTTTATGTAAAACACATACTTGTAAATAAATATTTCTTTCTTTCTTTCTTTCTTTCTTTCAACTTATAACGGCCATGAAATGTTTGTTTCCACTTATATTTTATTTAGGTAACGTACCACTATAATAAAGTGGTTCATAATTAATATAGTTTCTAAAGTACTTGTAACATTCAATGGTTGAATGATAATATACTTAATAAACCTAATTATAATATTATAATCTGACAAAATAACTATACTAACTAGATTAGACCCACTAATGAATAACTTGATTGTATTTTAGTCTTTAACGGGCACACAGACAAGAGGTAAATAGGTATATATAAAATATATGTATTATATAATAATAAATATAATTTTTTATTAATTCTGTTCCAGGTTTACAATAGACAAAGGTTACAAAAGGAGGTAGACAAGAGACAAATGAAATGAAAATCCCAATTGTGGATTTGCACCTTTGTATGTATGTATGTATATATATAAATACAGAATCACCTAAATGGTGGTAACATGGAAATGGAATCAAAAAGTGAGTAACAACTCTGATAAAAAATGTATTATTAAACTTATATATGAAAGAAAGAAATGCACTCATCTATATATCTCATATACCTTTGTGGCTTCATAATAAAAAGCAACATACAATCTAATACAATAAATAATACAATGTACAATCTAACCTGGATACTGGACATTTTACACAATTAAAGTTACATACTTACACATAAATACAATCAAATCAAAGTGAACAGTCGTTGAATACATATAACATGTTGTGAATGTATGAATGAATGAAGGAAGTTAGGCATGAATAAATATATTATATGTATAGATAAATAAATAAATAAACTAGGTATGATAGATAGATAGTGTTAAAATTTAATGACAATGACACAATAATATTTCTTCTTAAATTAATGAATTTATCAATTATTAAAGTAAAGCACAGCATAAGTACTAGTGGTAAACAGTACTTAGTAAGCATTGTGTAATTAGCGTTTATGTTTTGTAGAATACATGTAGAAATAAAAGAAAAGAAAGTTTATAATGTAAAATACTGTATGTTGGTGTACTGTACTTTAGATAGATATGACTGGTTATGTTAGATAGTACAGGTAATGGGAGTGTAATAGTGACATTAAAGTAACATAAATCTCTAATATATATCCATACTATAATACTATAAATGCGAAAGTAACTCTGTTTGTTTGTTTGTTTGTTTGTTTGTTACCTCTTCACGACTAAACGGCTGAACGGATTGTAATGAAATTTGGTAAGGGAATAGATTATATCCTGGAGAAGGACATAGGCTATCTTTTTTCTCAAAACACAACTTTAAAAGGGGTCAAATAAGAGTTCAATATTTGTATGGGAAATCTATCATTCCTCAAGTTAGGGATCTGAAAAATCATATTAAGGCTTTTGGTAGGAAATAGAGAAACATGTGTTCCAACGTTTTTGAAAAATCATCCCTGAAAGGGGCAAAGTGAGGTTAAAGTTATGAGGTATTCTTTAGATGCAATCCAAGATTCAGGCACAACAACTGAGAGGCTGGACAATCGCTACAGGTGCCTCAGTGCAGAGGACAACTCCTTGGATTGTATACTTACATACATACATATACATATTCACTCACGCATGTAATCCCCTAAGGGGTAGGCAGAGGTGTAACCAGTACACCCAATTTTCGCCGAATTTCGGTCCCATATTGTGATAGAGGACGAGCCTATCGCCACACCGGGCACCATTCCAGACTCCGGGTTAATACTGAATATTTCTAGGTAGAAAAACCCAATATCACTTTACCCGACCCGGGGATCGAACCCGAGACCTCAGCACAGCAATCGTAACGCATGCGCAATTACAACTACGCCACCGAGGCAGATTGTATACTTCTGCTCCCGAAAATAACCTTCACGCGGGCGGAGCCGCGATCAACAGCTAGTTTATATATGTACGTATGCATATGTATAGATAAAATAGTAAGTTAATAAACATAACAAAATTACATGTTCCAGCATCAGGTCAGGTGGCATCACCGGCAGCATCAGAGCAGATTCACCAGAGCTGCTGCGACGAAAGATAGTTGATATAATATTATCATTGTATTGTATTCACAACGACAACAATAATAAATAATAATAAGTATAAATATAGAAAAGAAAAAAAGATATAATGTGTGTAAAAAGAATATAATTATTATCAACCTTTCCCTTCCCTGCCCTGCCCTGCCCTGCCCTTCCCTTCCCTGCCCTTCCCTTCACCCTCGTCACACATAAATAAACAACACACACCCACTCTCTCTCTCCCCCCCCCTATGCAGTCGTCACGTCCGCCGAGCGAACAACAGACATTTATTACCCGATGATATTTTTTTAGAAATTATATGTTTTGTTGCTTTTAAGGATAATATTACTTTAAAAAAATACGTCCAGGTGAAAAATAATGTTGTATTTTTGTAAGTTTGATGTGTCAAATCTATTTTTATATGTTAATACCGCTACAGGCAGGCATTTTGACGGAGCTCAATTCGCTCGTGATGTCACGTTTTTAGTGGCGGATCACGAAGCGCAACTAGTTTTATAGAACGTGTATGAGCACCGTGCTCTTACATTTGTCAAACGGGGTAAGCGCTCAATGGCGTCTCCAGTGTTAACTACTCTAAGCGCGGCACACATCCCACCCTATATATAGCTTCTCTTTCCGGGTAAGGGTTTCTCTTAGCTCCGGAGTGCATTCCAATACCACAGTGGTAGACCCTCCAGCTCTACGGCCCTTCTTGAACGCCACGCGACCCGCCTTCAGAAATTTGTCCAAGGGCCATGTGCGAGCATCAGATCCCATATTCTGTTCGTGTACGGTTTGTAAAAATTGGTCCTTATCGGGATCCCCGGACACGCCATAGATGGCCACTTGTGGCATCCGCAATCGAGGCTCTGAGATCCGTAGGGTTGCCGGCATAGCTTCCCTGAGACGATTAGCCGCATCCACGCTGGCCGTTTTTACTAGGATTTACTACATTAGCAGGCGGACGGTTCCGCCCGCTAGCCGTACGGTATGCGAGCCCCCAGGGGTCCTGGTTTCCGGACTCAGCGATCCGCCGGAAGAACGCGGATTCAACCTCCTCCATCCTCCTCCGATATGCAGCTCTGTCCTTTCTGAAAATCTCGCTTGCGTATTCCTCCGCTGGACCGCCCGCTCGACGGGTGCGCTGCCACGCCCTACGCGAGGAGGCACTCCGCTTTCGCAGGCGGTCAAGTTCAGGCGTCCACCATTCATAGCCCTCTTCATTCTTCGGCTTCCTGACGCCGAGGGACCTCCGCGCAGACACAACAACAATGTTGGTGAACTCCGCGGAAGCCTCAGTGGCAGGAGCACCCAGATTCAGTCGTCCCATTCGCAGGTGAATCATAGTTCTGAAGCGGCCCCAATCGACACCCCGATCCCGAAAGCTCATTGGCTCCCCAGACGGCCCCGCACACGAGCGTCCCTCACGTCGAGTGGCTGGCAGACTTACCTCATACGTGATTAGCCTATGGTCGCTAGTACTAGCACCTTCCAGTTATAGACGCAGCATCCACGCGACGCCAGTGTGAGGTCGACGTTCGACTCACCATTCGTCGTGCTGAAGGTCGCCGGTTGGTCCTCGGTGTTGATTAAGTTGAGGCTAAGCGAGCTAATCATGTCCTCAACCGACGACCTTCGGTGATCCGCAACCGTGCCTCTACCACGGGATTGGGCCTGGGAGCAGTGCCACAGAGGAGAGTGGGCATTGCAGTCCACTCCCACAACAATGCGCCTACCTTTGTAATGGTTAATGATGCGGGTAAGATGCTCAATGTGTGGGTCTATAGGGTCTGAGTGTTATGTTAGGTAACGGGTGCGTCAATCAAACGAGCGTGTTGAGCCAAGACTAATTTATTAACCATCACAGGACACCCACATAATATTGATATTGATCATTCACACATACAAATATTTCATATCTACCGACAATCCCCATCCAAAACAAAATTAAAATTAATTTTCTTATTGCTATCATGCATTATTACAAGATTTTATGAAATTACATTACAATAGTTTTTATTAGTTTCTTTATGATTTTTATTAATAATATTCAATATTAATGCAATAGGCCTAATTTTATGAACACACAACAAATATAATTATATTTATAATTTTCCATTGGTACTATTATAACTAAACATAACAACTAAAAATAATAATAATTTTACACACACATATTATAAATATCATAACATTTTAGAGAAAGGTACATTTCAAAATACATCATAATTATTTTACATTTATTCTATTTGACAAAGATTATGTAATGGTCTAAGAGCCCGTGAACCCCAGACCTACGTTATTTTATAAAAGGTGAAAGTTTGTCAGCGCATGCTCCCAACACAGGTAAGAACGATGGACCATTATGAAGTTTGGGTTACAGTGGCTTTGGCAGGCAAACCTCACTAAAGGTGTGTAAAATACCGATCTAAATACATCAAATAATAAAGTGCGATTTTTTGGTATTTCCTTTAGAATATTATTAAAAATCACGTTATTCATTGCCGGACACTTAACATCGTGGCAACCCCTTGCCAGACACCCTTAATGATCATGAAATTATAATTTTACTTACGTTATTGTATAAAAGCTGATTTTTATAAATAATACTTGGGTAATAAATAGATGATGTTTCCTCACTAGCCAGACACTTTTGATAGTTCCAACCCCTTGCCAGACAAGCATGTAGGGTAGCTGTAGGAGAGCGCGAGGCAGTATGCATATGGGTGAGTGCGAGTGAGATAGCGAGTTAAGACTGCCTCGGTGGCGCAGTTGTAATTGCGCATGCGTTACGATTGCTGTGCTGAGGTCTCGGGTTCGATCCCCGGGTCGGGTAAAGTGGTATTGGGTTTTTCTACCTAGAAATACTCAGTATTAACCCGGAGTCTGGAATGGTGCCCGGTGTGGCGATAGGCTCACCCCCTATCACATTATGGGACCGAAATTCGGCGAAAAGTGGGTGTACTGGTTACACCTCTGCCTACCCCTTCGGGGATTACAGGCGTGAGTGTATATGTATGTATGTATTCTACCGCGGTCCCTCACTGCGCAGTTGTTATTTCTACTAATAGTCTATGTAAATTTTAAAAACATTTTAAGAAAATACATTCGATGCTACAACTACCTTAAATTGTTAAAAAATTTAATTTATTATGTCAATAATAGGCTAAAATACAATGTAAATAATACAATGTAAAAATATTATTATTGAAGGCCGGTTGTCGTTTTTGTTTATTATTGGACTGAATAAGTAAAAAGTGTAATTGTCAACTGATGTAAAAGTGATATGTTTAAAAGAGCAACTACAGGTTTTATTCCCGGCTTCTTTCCTAGTGGATAACTGCATTCCGAACCGGTGTAGCTTAATAAACAATGAACAGATGAAAGTGTGTTATTTCTACTGAACTATAGTACGCTATGCATCCTGGTTATCTGAAGATCAAAGAAGGATGAATAACTCTCATAGTCATGACCTATGATGACGTCATGACCTCAGCCATTCTGACCACAACAGATAGAACCCGGATATCAGAAGTGGGATTGAACTCGACATCAACTATCGTAAATCAGGTGATGTAAATCCTACAGTCTCGTACCATGTTATTTTTGTTGTTTGAGAGTTTGGAAAACATTAATCATTAGTTTTATGCACTTTTTTGGGTTGTGCAAAAAGTTATATATTATTGAAATTCTATCATCCGCAATAAAATAGTGATGGTAAAGTGTAATATGCTACCGCTTTACACGTGGTAAAAATTGCTCAATGGTACTGTAAATTTGCTAGTCTCCAGTAAATTTCAAGGTTGCGAATGTTGAGAATCATTTGGATGTGCTATGTTTATAAATTATAGTAAGTCCCTTAAGTTTTGTAAATCATTTTGATTTATTTTATGTTCCAAACTAAATTGTTTAAACGATAGTCAAAATTAAGTGTCAATGTTTACTGTGTTAATGATTTTGGTGTTAAAATTCCATATGCTGTGGATAGTGTCCCCTGGCGCTGTTGAGTTGTTGAGGCGGTTATCTGGTAGTGCAAGTACTAAGATAGTTGGTTGTTTGCCTGCCTACCTACATAGGTCATGTTCCTATGGATGTATTTAAAATTTGGTGAGTCGCTTCTGGTTTTAAAATTTACAGGATGAGTTTTAATTTTGTTCATTCTGATAAACTAAACAATTCATTAAGTTAAAAATACCAGGTTCTATTTCCTACCTTATTGATTTTTGTTTTAATTTGTGGTGTTAAAATCTGATGGTAATTCTTCTTTTAGTTTTATTAATTAAACTGATGGTACTTTAATTAATATTTGAAGTTTTTGTTTAACTGCTAATTAGGCAGTGATATTATGGTAAGAGATTTAGTGTTGCTGTAACCACAACAAAGTTTAAACACACACACACACGCCTGTAATCCCCGAAGGGGTAGGCAGAGGTGTAACTAGTACACCCACTTTTCGCCGAATTTCGGTCCCATAATGTGATAGGGGGCGAGCCTATCGCCATACCGGGCACAAGTTCCAGACTCCGGGCTAATACTGAGGAATTTCTAGATAGAAAAACCCAATATCACTTTACCCAACCCGGGGATCGAACCCGAGACCTCAGCACAGCAGTCGTAACGCATGCGCAATTACAACTGCGCCACCGAGGCAGTCGTGAACAAAGTTTAAAATTTTCTCAAATTTACAATATAAAACAAATCTTAATAACTACTCTTAGTCAATACAGAAAGTTAATCATGTTGTACACTTTGTAAATTATATTGCAGTTTAAATAATAGTTTATTTCAATAACATTGTGATTGTTAGTACTTATGTGTTCCTAGATCATAAACTGACAATTAATAATTAAACTGAAAATAATTGTGAATTTTAAATCAGTTATTGGCCTGTCTTTGACTGGTTGATACCATCATAAACTACAAAATAGTAAGACTGTACAATCCATACTCGCGCTCTCCTACAGCTACCCTACATGCTTGTCTGGCAAGGGGTTGGAACTATCAAAAGTGTCTGGCTAATGAGGAAACATCATCTATTTATTACCCAAGTATTATTTATAAAAATCAGCTTTTATACTATAACGTAAATAAAATTATAATTTCATGACCATTAAGGGTGTCTGGTAAGGGGTTGCCACGATGTTAAGTGTCTGGCAATGAATAACGTGATTTTTAATAATATTCTAAAGGTAATACCAAAAAATCGCACTTTATTATTTGATGTATTTAGATCGGTATTTTACACACCTTTAGTGACGTTTACCTGCCAAAGCCACTGTAACCCAAACTTCATAATGGTCCATCGTTCTTACCTGTGTTGGGAGCATGCGCTGACAAACTTTCAGCTTTTATAAAATAACGTAGGTCTGGGGTTCACGGGCTCTTCCTCTATAAGTAATAAGCTCTTAAATAGATGCCAAAATATTCATAATTATGTTTGTTGCCATTCAGGACCATTAGTAAAAACTAACCTCCGATGGCAAATCAAAATTTTAATCAAAATAATAATATAAGTTACATAATAATAATAACAATAATAAATAATTATTTAACATTGATACGATACCACAATATTTTATTACAATACAATTACAATTTTTTTTTTTTTTTACATATCATCGTTAAAATCTACCGTACATTTTATTTCGTATATTATTATTTCAGTTGCACATTCAATAAAAGAAGTTGAAGTTGACTAAGTTTTATATACTAGCTTTAAAATCCATTAATATTACGCAAATATAATTATGTTAAATTATTATATAATGTTGAAGAATTGACATAAAGTGGACAGGCTTATTTAATAACTACAATTTGCTTACTTGTCTGGAATGCAATCTGTCCTTGAGTTTGGAATACCAAGTCCTGGGTATTCCCAGCGATCAGGTGGTCTCACTGTCCTGCCAGAACGAGTTTGGTAATAGTTAGTATTATTGTGTGCTACGCGGGATTCATTTGTTGGAAGAACACTGGAGCCGCCGTTTGATTGTGTGTGTATAAAATAATCCTTATTTGACTGTGTTCGAGTTTCACCTATGTTTATATCATCATAAATATAATCATTATTCCTATAGTTAAGTTTGCTCATACTTCTGTCCGAATCCATGATTATATGTTTTCTATTACGTCTTAAAATCTGCCCTGTATATAATTTTACTAAATAAGATCGAAACCCTTGAATTGCTTCAATTACCCCTGGAGTCCACTGACCATGCATCTTCATTTTAACATTTTGTTTCAATTTTAAAGGTTTCAAAATTCTTGTTCCTATATCATAGTACTTTTTCTGACAACCCTGACGTTCTCTTAATTTCTGTATAACGCCCTTTTGTATCTTAGGCAGTAATAAGCTAGGAGGGCACGGAACGATACTTCTTAACTTTCTGTTATATAATAATTCAGCCGGTGAAGCTAGAGTACTACTGATAGGGGTATTAAGATACTCTAATAAAGCTATATTAAAATCCGATACATTAAAAGTTGTTTTTCTCATGATATTTTTTATTGTTTGAATAGTGCGTTCCACTTGACCATTCGATTGGTGATATCTAGGGGAAGAGGTGACATGTTCAAAATTCCAGTTTACTGAAAAATCTTTAAACAATTTAGATGAAAATTCGGGTCCATTATCTGACATGACTATCTGAGGAATACCGTGACGCCCAAAAATATTTTTTAATTGTTTTATTACCTCACCCGAAGTATTCGAACGCAATTCACTCAATTCAACAAACTTACCAAAGTAGTCAATCACAATTAAAAATGATTTCGAACTGAAATGGAATATATCCGTTCCCACCTTACCATACCATACCAAGCCCTCTGCGGAACCGTATGTGATATGAGCGGCTCTTTTGTATTATTTTTCCTATATGTTAAGCACGCCTGACATTGTGACAGGTGGTCAGTTAATTGTGAAGACATATTTGGCCAAAACATTATTTCCCTAGCCCTAAGCTTACATTTTTCTAATCCTAAATGACCTACATGTATATTTTTTAACATTGTTTTACGCATACACTTAGGTATTACTATTCTATTACCCTTCCATATTAAGCCATAATTTACTGTTATTTGCTCTCTACTGTCCCAATATGGTTTTAAAATGTCTGTAATTTCACTTTTATGCATAGGCCAGCTCCTTTTTATAATTTTAAACAATTCCTGCATTTCCGAGTCATCTTTAGTATGTTTTTGTATTTGTATAAAGTGTGAGTCAGTAAGTGGATTATCAGCTGACAACGCACACACTTGCGCCTGCGCCTCGAGATGATCGCGAGGCGTTGTATTTGTATTATGGCTCGGTGCAACTGCTCTCGATAGTGCGTCAGCTATATATAGGTATTTGCCTCACTTGTACACTAATGTAAATGAATACGGTTGGAGCCTCATTAACATTCTTTGTAATCGCGGCTGGGCGTTACATAGCGGTTTATTTATTATATTTACTAGCGGTTTGTGATCTGTTTCTATAGTTACATCTTGCCGTCCATAAATATACATGTACAACTTTTCACATGCAAATACACACGCATATAACTCTTTTTCTATTTGTGCGTAATTTTGTTCGGTTTTAGATAATGATTTTGAAGCATTTGATTTTGAACAGACGGGCAGGTTGTCTTGCAATAAACATGCGCCTAAACCATTTTTACTCGCATCTACCGATAATACAACCGGTTTTTCTAAAGTATAATATTTTAGTATGGGAGGATTACACAGTTGGTTTTTAATTAATGCAAAACATTTTTCATGGCTGTGATCCCAATGCCACGCCACTTCTTTTTGTAAGAGTTCCCGAAGTGGGGCTGTTTTTTCAGAAAAGTTTTGGATAAAATTACTGACATATGTTACAATTCCTAAAAACCTGTGGCATCACGGCCACACACATACAGGACGTATGCCGGGATTACCAAGAAAATAAACGACGCATTTCTACTTTAACAAAGCCTAGTTATTAGATTCAATGTAAACTTTTACCTACGGAGAAATAGCTGTAAGAACCATTGTATTTTATGTTTATATTAATAAACACCACGACTGCTGACAGTAGATATTCATATGGCCAGAACGGGGGTGCCGCGCAGAGAGTATGATTATACAAAAGTCACGGCCGCGCTACGCTCCATACGAGTCTATCAAACAGAGCGACACAGCATACACCTATCACTGTCGGCATTCGAGTCAGATACAACGTTATTGTTTTATTCACAATCCTGCAATTTTATAAACTTCATTGAGTAGGGCAGAAGCAACCCCTACAATTGGTGACCCCGAAGAAAGAAAAATTCTACCGTGCGAAGCGAAGAACTCTGTCCGTCATCATGGCTGAGCAAGAACAGCAAAAAATCGCCGCCGTGTCACCGCAAGAGCGAATTCAAGCCATATCCAGTTACCCCAAGCCGCAAAATATACAAGAGTTAAGAAGATTTCTGGGAATGTTAAATTTTTATCGTGACTGCCTACCCCACCAAGCGGAACATCAACATGAATTAAATAAATATTTGCACAATAGTAAAAAGAATGACAAGACCGCTATTGTTTGGACACCGGAAACCAACGTCGCTTACGAGAAATGAAGCCAAAGCATTCTCGAGGGCACAACATTAACTCACCCGGTAACAAACGCACCATTATACCTTATGACCGTCGCCTCCGATAAGAGCATAGGAACCGTGTTGCAACAAAAGGTCGATAATGTATGGCAACCTCTCGCATTTTTCTCAAGACAATGAGTGAAACTCCGCGACCATACCTACCGCTCGCATATCGTTTCGCTGCTGTCAAAGCGCAACACGAGTTAAGCCACCCAGGTGTGAGAACGACGCGGAAAATCGTGACCTCAAAGTTTTTCTGGCCTTCCATGAACAAGGATATCGGTATATGGACTAAAGCCTGCATTGGTTGTCAGCGCGCGAAAATTCACCGACACGTCAACAGTCAAATAGGCGAGTTCCCGCCATCTAACAGATTTGAACACGTACACATCGACATAGTCGGACCATTACCGACGTCAAATGAATTCAAATACTGTGTCACTATGATCGACCGTTCTACAAAATGGCCTGAAGCGATACCCACACGCGACATAACGGCTGAAACAGTCGCGAAAGCTTTCTACGAAGGATGGATATCCCGATTTGGTTGCCCGCTGCGAGTAACAACCGACCAAGGACGCCAATTCGAGTCCGCGCTATTCAACGCACTTATGAAAAAATTCGGCGTCGCTCGCATCCGAACTACACCTTTCCATCCGCAAGCAAACGGCCAAATTGAACGATGGCACCGCTCACTCAAGTCCGCGCTCATGGCAAGAAGCGCCTGCGCACGCTGGAACGAGGAATTGCCTACCGTATTACTCGGTCTCCGCACAGCCCTACGCGACAACATGAGCCCTGCACTTATGACATACGGATACTCTGACTTTTTCGTGCCTTCAACGCCGAAAATCGATGACCCCGACACACGTCCTGTATGTGTGTGGCCGTGATGCCACAAACCTTTCCACGTCTTTCACATTTTTGGGTGTGGGCATGTTCTGTATTGCTAAAACATGCTTTGTGTCGGGATAAATGCCATCTTTAGTTATTCTGTGCCCTAAGTAAGTAAGTTCACTTAATCCTATTTGCATTTTGATTTATTAAGTTTGATATTAATATCCCTACATCTTTGCAATACCGTGCGTAAAATTTGATCATGACTTTCTTTAGTTTTAGCGTATATTAAAATATCATCTATAAATTGAATAACGCCCTCTAGATTTTCAAAATAACTGCATAGCCGTTTATGAAATATTTCCGACGCTGAGCTTATTCCGTAAGGCATACGTAAAAACTTATATCTACCATATATAGTATTAAAAGTACACAGGTCAGAACTACTACTGTCTAGTTTTACGTTCCAAAAGCCTTGCTTTGCATCTAAAGTACTAAAGTATGTAGCACCTGACAGGTTAGTTGTTATTTCGTCCAGAGTGGGCAACTTAAAATGTTCACGTTTTATCGACTTGTTTAAATCACGGGGGTCCAAACAGATGCGAATATCCCCGTTAGGTTTTTTTACTACCGTCATGCTATTTACCCAGTCTGTGGGTCTCTGGACTTTTTCAATAATGCCATCTTTTTCCATTTCTATTAATTTTTCCTTGACCTGCTGTTTTAAAGCAACTGGTAACTTTCTAGGGGCGTGCACTACGGGTTGGGCATCTTTCTTTAATTCAATTTTATAAGTCCCTGGCAAGCAACCAATGCCTACAAATAGGTCAGGAAATTCATTTAAAATACTAGAACTATTTTTACCTCCTCCCAATATCATCATCACCCTTTTTATTAACTTTAATTCCTCACAAGAACTTCTACCTAGAATTGGAACAGATTGCGTATTGACAACGAGAAATTGCAATATATATACATTATTTTTATGTTACCTTCAAAAAACATTTACCTAATACATCTATACTATTGCCTTAATAACCCTGTAATTTTATAGTTGTTCTAACCAAATCCTGCTCCAATAATTTAAGTTTAATTAAATAATATTTTGGTAATACATATATTAACATCGGCTACAGTATCCAACTTAAAATAAATGTCTACTTTATTTATTAACAATCCTACGGACCACTCGTTATTACTAGAAAAATTATTTCTGACAGTGTTAATTACCTGATCACTGGAACTACCCTGGACTTCGTATACACGGCACATTCGTGCATAATGATTCATCCTTTTACACTTATTACATCTTTGACCATACGCAGGGCACTTGAACATCTTATGACTAGCTCCACATTTTCCACACCTTATTGTTTACTAGCCGTCTGTATTGTGGTGATTTGTTCTTTGAATTTTCACCCAAAGATGGACGATAACTGTCGTGTATGCCTTTGCCATAACTTGAAAATGTTTGCTGGGAAGTCCGCCATTTTGTTTGACTGTTTTTTCCATTTAATGAAGTCGATGGTTTTGTACCTTTTACGTAATGAACATGGTGTTCTCTTTGGTGCTCCTCAGTCGAAACAATTTTGTCAATATTATGTTTTTTTACTTCATTTATTTTATCGGATTGCACGCGCGACCTTTCCGCTAATGTGCAAATGTCCACAGCTTTTGATAGTGTTAAATCTGTTTCTCTCAATAATCGTTCCCGTAGACTTCAATCTCTTATTCCACATATCATTCTATCCCTGACCAACTCATGGCATAATTCCTTGAACTCACATTTTCTTGCAATTTTATTTAACTCAAACACGTATTGATCTACAGACTCAAATTCTTTTTGTTCTCTGGTAAAAAATGCATGACGCTCAATTGTTATGTTCCTTTTGGGTAGAAAAAAACCATCAAATGCCTTGAATAACTGCTCTAATGTTTTATACTCTCCTTTAAATTGTTCATATACTTCACGACATTTTTCACCAATGATGAGCAATAATATGTTTATCTGGACCTTATTCTCTTTTTTATGCAATTCACACGCTTCATAATATATCATAAAAGAACTTTTCCATTTTTCCCACTCTTTGCATAAATTTCCAGACGTAACGTTCGTAATGTCGTTTCCAAAAATAAACGGTCCCAGCGGTTGCAACATTGATTCCATTTTCGAGATAATGCAATCCGTTTCTTCAAAATCACTTTACTTTTTCAATATTTACGATAACATTCAAAATGCCCTATAATTACTTTACACTCGCGTTCTTTTGTATATAAATGTTCATATGGTATCCTACCGACTGCGCCATGTTATGTTAGGTAACGGGTGCGTCAATCAAACGAGCGTGTTGAGCCAAGACTAATTTATTAACCATCACAGGACACCCACATAATATTGATAATTCACACATACAAATATTTCATATCTACCGACACTGAGTACTTGAAGTACGCGGACACCAGTATCACGTCGGCAGGCTCGACGTGGGCGACGAAGCAGAAATCGGTGCACCAGTTAGTTAGCACTGCTACGGCGATGCTCCTACGGTGCATATAGATTCCCGCCTGCGATGATGAGCCATGTTGAAGTATGAGCTGAGACGTGGAGTATTGTTCCTGGACGAGTACGATGTCGAGTCCCAGCTCCTGTGATACCGCAGGCAGCTCCTTAGTGGCCAATTCAGCACCCGCGAGATTGACCTGGCCAATGCAGAGTGACTTAGGCGAGAATGTACTGGGTCGCCGCAATGGTCCGCTCTTTCGCATGCGCTCTCGCTGGGCAATCCCTTGAGGCCGTTAGGTGATTAGCCGCCTCCTTCCTCCCAAACCTGAAGCAGGTGGCACACTTGGTGGTGCCCGACTTGCAGTCTTCCGCTCGGTGTCCACCTCCGCCACAGCGCCCGCAAATCACTTCCGGCGCCCTGCAGTATTTCTCCGGGTGGCCGTAGCATTGACATTTATTACAGCACGTGACGTTAATGTAGTCGGACACGCGGCACACGTCCCACCCAATATACACCTTCCCTGCATCCACTAGCTTAGTCATCAGGGCAGGGGAGCATTCTAGGACGGCGGTGGTCATCCCACCCTTGCGGCCCTTCTTGAAGGCGATTTTACTGGATGAGAGCAGTTTTTCTAAGGGCCATTCTGTGTCACTCTCTATGTTCTGCTCGTGGATAGACGTGAGCAGATGAGTATGATCGGGGTCACCATTGATCCCCTGGATGGCCACCAGGGGCATGCGCTGTCGCGGCTCCGTGGTGCGCAGGGTTAGCGGCATGGCCTCCCTGAACCGCTTCGCCGCATCCTCACTGGCAGTCTTGCCGAGGACCCCAGCATTCCCGATCTTCCTGACCTGGTCCACCTGCAGGTTGGTTGTGACCGGGTTGACAGCCTTTTTGATCTCGGCCTTGGTGTCGTCTGCTGTCTTCAACGAGGCTTGTCCAGTCTCCGAGGGGTAGACCGCCACCACCGGGCCTCCTGCAGCTGGAATAGGCATGGTTGCGTTCCTGGTCCTGACCATTTGGGCGTATGAGGGGGGGCGAATATCCTGGGCAGACCCACTAGGCCCAATCCTCTGCAGCTTGTCCTCAATTGCCCTCAGAGTGTTACCCTCTCTACCTAGAGCCGACAGCTGAAGCTCTAACGAGGAGCACTTAACCTTGGCGCACACCGCTTCCTGCTCCGTTTCCCCTAACCGCAGTCCCAGCGCAGCCACCACTGCCAGAATCTCCTGGACTCTGTCATTGACCACGGCACGGTCACTGGCGTTAAGTTTAAACTTCTTCACTGACACCTGGCCGTTTGAGATAACACTAACCTCCCCCAGAGCCGCGTGCACCCGATCCAACAGCTGAAGGTTAGTGGCCCCACTAAGTGAGTTGTGGCCGCCAGATGTCCCGGTGTTGGGTGAAGATGGTTCATCCTCCTCCTCGGCAATACCCGTTTCGGACGCTTGGGGCGGGGGCCTGGAGGGCTCCGCCCTATCCTCCTCGTATCTCCGCAGTGGGCCCTGTACTTCCTCCGGTGATGCCAACGGTCGCTTGGCCGCCTGTTGGGGGGGGGGGATCGCGCAATACTAGACCTGGGGGTGAAGCAGCTTTCGGTGGCCACCGCTGCACGAAGGTCCTCTAAGGCGAGCTGTTGCTGAATGATGCGCTTCTCAAAGGAACGCCGACGTGCAGCCCTTCTGAGTCTTCCTCATCCGCCATACTTTATTATTATGTAGACACTAAGTCACCAAATGCGCACAGCGCACAGCGCACAATGCGCAAAGGGCCGTTCGCCAGCGCCGTAAAAGGCGCGGGAGAGTTCGCGCAGTGACAGTGACAGCGCCACTAGACAGCTGACAGGTGACACTGACAACTGTCACACACCATGTGGTCCCACAGCACGCGTCTTTCTAACCTAAAGAGTTTATTTTAAGGGAATTTGAGATTCATGAAGTGGCAACACCGAATGTCACCCGGCGACAGGTGCCAAAGCCACGCGGTCCGATGACAGCCGTCAGCGGCCACGCGGTCTGTTACACTTATTCTAACCTAAAACTATGCAAACTAACCTAAAATATTACCTAATGTACTACACTATGTTAATTAAAGTTAACTTATACTACCTATCATCCGCCCTGTGGTTTGGGGGCGTTTCGAGAATCCCACCACGGTATCCCCTGCCTGTCGTAAGACGCGACTAATAGGGGCATCGGGGGTCGTGGGCGCGCAGCGGGGGGCTGTCGTAGCGCCCTTTCCGGTGTGTCGAAATTTGTTTGTACATTGTTTTATTTTGTATATACATCGTCGGCACACCGGGCGACCCCGGGATGACGGCAGCACGGGTGGTTGGCCTCGTCGCTGCCGTGGACGCCGAGGGCGTCCTTCGGTGCGCGGGGGCTTCTGAGCCCCCCCCCACATGGAGACGGGCCGCAAGGCGGCACCGCGCAGGGGCGGTTCCGGTCGAACATGGAGCGCTTCTCGCTCCGTGAGCCCGGGACCGTCTCTTATGCGCCGAAGGGGGTCACCGCGGGGTTTTTAGTTGGTATTGCCGGTGTAGGGTATTTGTTAGGGACTCGGCCCAGCGGTCGTCCGGATGTCAACATCTCTCCCGGGCGGCTTAACGCTGGGTCGTAAGGCCGGCGAGCCCAACATAACCGTCCCGCCACCCCCCCAGCGGGGCGGTAGTGATAAATCGCTTTTCCCCGCGAAAACAAAAAAAAAAAAAAAACTACCTATCATAAAAAGATTGTCTAAATGAGTACAGTTCCTAACCTAGCCTACAACTACACACGAGCACAATAAGATATAATATAAAGTACATACAGTTCCGTCCTTGCGGCTTCCACACACAATAACAGGTCCTTTTTCCTTGATAATTGACACAAGCACCACACCGAGAATATTATATAGCACAAGGATAGCCCAGAGATATACCATAAATTCGTATATAACAATCACATAGGCTGTACATGAGCACTGTAACCAATCCACACGAAGCGCACCGCACACGTCCGTCCGCTACCGCGTAGATAGGGACATTTCCCACCAACCTCCCATGGCCCAACCGATCTTCCGATCATTTGGGGCCTAAGCTGGGTGTCTCTCGCGCGGAATTGGAGCTCCACCGCGCGAGTATATATGTCCATAAGGACACCCTACAAATTTTTCTATATCCAATGTCCCGGAGCATCTCACCTCCTTCTGGGGCATGCTGTCCTATCTAACTGCTAGCTGACGTTGTTCTTCGTGGTGAAGCCAAAATTGTGGTAGACGTCGCCGATGGTCCTTGCTGCTGCTGCGGTACGCAGTCCACCATCCGGGCGGAGGTTCTTGCTTTGTGCCACGCATGCGCAAATTCACGGAGCAGCCCAAAGTTTACCGCGGTACCCACGAGATCGGGATACCAAGCGGGGCCATGCACCTCCAGGACCAGTCCATCTAGCATTCTCCAGCGGGGGTCATCGTAGAGAGGGCAGGACCACAGGGCTTGATGCCTGTCCTCTTCCTCTCAACCACATTCACAAGCACTGTCATTCCTGAGCCTCATATCAGACAGGCGCTTGTTGAAGCACCCGTGACCCGTCAAAATCTGGGAAGTTTCATAATCTGGTACGACCCAGCTCATGCTGAGTCTCCCAGCCACGCCTGCACCTTAGTACGCTCAAACCAGCACGCCGCGGCATACACAAGCGTGGCAACAAAGGTGCCCTGATAAATGATGCGAAGACCAGGATAACGGATGCCCCAGGAAGACGCCGATACTCTCGACATCTTCCCGAAGCATCTGGCCGCGCGTTCTACAATGTCTTGTGCATGCCGCGAGTACAGGAGTCCTCCATCCAGCACCAGTCCGAGTACGGTTACCGAGCGCACTGAACGTATCGAGGTGCCATCAAGGCGGATGCCTCTGGAACTTTCCCCTGATCGTCATCGAAGATGATTTCCCAGAGGAAAATTCCAGCCTATTCTGGGCACCCCAGGCTGAGACAATGCCAAGCGTTGCCGCTGTCACAGCCTCAATCCTCGCCCTTGACTGCGCCTCAATCAAAATAGTGACATCGTCAGCATAGGCTACCATGCTGAC
Source organism: Laothoe populi (assembly GCA_905220505.1). Classification (NCBI taxonomy): domain Eukaryota; kingdom Metazoa; phylum Arthropoda; class Insecta; order Lepidoptera; family Sphingidae; genus Laothoe; species Laothoe populi. The sequence goes on from HG992170.1 coordinate 5,430,994, forward strand.
CCCACTCGGAAAAGGAGACCGGAGCAGGTCGTCCAAAAGCACGTTCCACAGCGATGGTCCGAGCACGGACCCCTGCGGACATCCCATGGAGGACTCCTTCCACAACACCCGGCCACCCACAACCAGGCCAACCCGGCGTCCAGTGAAGTAGCCCGCTAGCATTTTGTAGATGTTAGGCGGGCATCCTCCACTTTTCACCTTGGCCAAGATCATGGGCCACCAGGCATTATCGAAGGCACCCGAGATGTCCAGGGAGATCGCCTGCACATATCGCGCCGACGAGGACTTGGCGACACCTGTGATTGCACTTAACAATTTGCAATTTGCCTGTGATTGTCTCTGTGGACTTTCCCCGTGCAAAACCATGCTGGCAGCTCGAGATCCCACTGCAGATCGTCGGAGCGCACGACAGCATGACGCGTTCCAGAAGCTTACCGAGTGTTGAAAGCAGCATAATCGGACGGTACGCTTTTGGATCCGTAAGTGGCTTTCCGTTGCCCTTTGGCAGAACCAGGAGACGACCGTCTTTCCAGACGTCCGGGAAAACGCCTTCGTCGATGCATTTGGCATACACCATGTGGAACTCCACTGATGCAGCGGCCCAAACGTTGCGCAATATTCTGGCGGTGACCCCGTCGAGCCCTGGAGCCGTGTTAGGCAGCTGCCTAATCATGCTCCCCAGACAGTCACGGGTCGGAGGATGGACGTTAGGCCCCGAGGGGAGCGTGTCGGCCATCGCGCGCAGTCGAGTATGACACTCTGCGTCCCTAGACTGGTCGTCATCAGGACACAGAGCGTACACAAGGCCACGCATGGCTTCCTCCACGGTGTTACCGGACTCAGCGATCCGCCGGAAGTACGCGGATTCAATCTCCTCCATCCTCCTCCGATATGCAGCCCGATCCTTTCGGAAGATCTCGCTAGCATACTCCTCCGCTGAACCGCCTGTTCGGCGGGTGCGCTGCCACGCTCTACGCGAGGAGGCGCTCCGCTTTCGCAGGCGGTCAAGTTCAGGCGTCCACCATTCATAACCCTCCTCATTCTTCGGTTTCCTGACACCGAGGGACTTCCGTGCGGATTCAACAACAATGTTGGTGAAGACCACGGAAGCCTCGATGGCAGGTGCACCCAGATTCAGCGTCCCACACCCAAATGAATCATAGTCCTGAAGCGGCCCCAGTCAACACCCCGATCCCGAAAGCTCATTGGCTCTTCGGACGACCGCGCAAGAACGCTTCCTGCGTGCCGAGCAGAGTAGAGACCAACTTTATAAGTGATCAGTCGGTGATCGCTGGTGCTGGCATCAATATGTACCCTCCAGTCAGTGCCGCTGCATCCACGTGATGCGAGAGTAAGGTCCACATTGGACTCTCCATTTACAGTACTGAAGGTCGCCGGTTGATCCTCGGTGTTAATGAGGTTGAGCCGAAGTGAGTTGATCATGTCTTCAACCGACGACCTACGATGATCCGACACGCTGCCTCTTCCATTCGACTGCTCCAGGGAGCAGTGCCACATTGGGGAGTGGGCGTTACAGTCCACCCCTATGACGATCCGACGTCCTCTATGGTGGTTAATAATGTTACATAGGTGCTCGACGTGCGGGTCTATAGGGTCCGAGTACTTGAAGTACGCTTATACAACGATAATGTCGACCTGGTCGATGTGGGCGACGAAGCAAAAGTCGTTACACCATTCCGACAGTACTGCTCGCCAAGTCCCGCCGATGTATGTAGAGACCTGCTTGAGAAGTGTCGCCACTCTGTAATATGTGTCCCGCCGCGGAGTACTGCTCCTGAACCAGGATGACGTCATCATTTGATCGCCTTATCCTGTGCCATCCGTGCGCAAACTCCCGTAACCGACCGAAGTTCACCTCAGAGCTAACCAGATCAGGATACCAAGCGGGGCCGTGGGTCTCCAGAACCAGTCCATGGAGCATTCTCCAGCGGAGGTCGTCGTATAGGGGACAGTACCACAGGGCGTGGTGCCTGTCCTCCTCCTTCCAACCGCATTCACACTCACTGTCATCACTGAGCTGCATATCGGATAGGCGCTTATTAAAGCACCCATGTCCGGTGAGAATCTGCGAAGTTTCATGATCTGGTGCGATCCAGCTCATACTGGATCTCCCAGCCACGTCGGGGAAAAACATATGGAGCTCTCGACCCTTCGTCTCCTCCTCCCATCGCTCCTGAACTACCAGAGAAAAACTCCAGCCTATTCTGGGCACCCCAGGCAGAGACAGTGGAAAGCGTTTCCGCCGCCGCAGACTCAATACCAGCCCTCGACTGCGCCTCAATTAAGATGGTGACATCGTCAGCATAGGCCACCATGCTAACACCACTCGGTAGCGGGGACCGGAGCAGGTCATCCAGTAGCACGTTCCACAACGGTGGACCGAGCACGGACCCCTGCGGACACCCCATCGTGGATTCCTTCCATAGCACCCGGCCCCCCACGAACAGGCCAACGCGGCGTCCAGTGAAGTAACCCACCAACATTTGGTAAATGTTCGGTGGCCAGCCTCCACTTTTCACCTTGGCCAGGATCATGGGCCACCAGGCATTGTCGAAGGCACCCGAAATGTCCAGGAAGACCGCTTGAACATAGCGTGCCGGCGACAGTCTGGCAGTGCCAATAACTGTGTTGAGCGCTGTCACTGTCGACTTCCCTCGAGAAAAACCATGATGGCTGTCAGAGATTCCGGACGTTATATGCGGGGCACACTCTAGCATGACGCGTTCCAGTAATTTCCCAAGAGCCGAGAGTAGCGTAATTGGTCGATACGCTTTTGGGTCCGTAAGCGGCTTATTATTACCCTTTGGTAGGACCAGAAGACGACCGTCCTTCCAGACGTCCGGGAATACGCCCTCGTCCACACATTTGGCATACACCAAATGGAATTCCACAGATGCAGCGGCCTAGACGTTACGCAGTATTCTGGCGGTCACCCCGTCGAGCCCAGGTGCTGTGTTAGGCAGGTGCCTTACCATGTTTCCCAGGCACTCACGAGACGGAGGATGGACGCGGGGGCCAAGAGGGGGGGTGTCGGCCAGAGCGCGCAACCGAGCGTGGTGCTCCGAGTCCCGGGACGGGTCGTCGTCGGGACAGAGAGCATACACTAGCCGTGCATAGCCTCATCCACAGACCCCGCGTGGCTATTAGCGAATGTCGTGCCATTAATTACATTAGTGGGAGGACGGTTCCTCCCACTAGCCGTGCGGTACGCGAGTCCCCAGGGATCCTGGTTACCCTATAAGGCCCTTTCCTTTCGAAACAAATCACCCGCATGTTCCTCCGCTGGACCACCCCTCCGGCGGGTGAGCTGCCACGCTCTTCGCGAAGAAGCACACCGCCTGCGTAGGCGGTCAAGTTCGGGCGTCCACCATTCATAACCTTCCTCACGCTTTGGTCTCCTGTCACCGAGGATCCTGCGCGCGGATTGTACAATGACCTCAGTGAGGCCATTGCAGGCCTCAGCAGCAGGAGCCCGCAGATTCAAGCTACCCATTCTGATGTGGACAAGAGTCCTGAAGCGGCCCCAATTAACACCCCGATCCCGGAAACTCGTTGGCTCCCAGGACGGCTCCGCGACCAGACGTCCAGTCCGCCGGGCAGAAGGCTGGCCTACCACACATGTAATAAGTCGGTGATCGCTAGTGCTGGATCCGACATGAACGCGCCACTCGTCGACGCGGCAGCTTCTTGTAGCAAGGGTGAGGTCCACATTGGCCTCGCCATTCACTGTGCTGAAGGTCTCCGGTTGGTCCTCAGTGTTTACTATATGGAGAGAGTGTGAAGAGATCATATCCTCAACCGACGATCTCCGATGATCCGCGATTATCCCCCGGCCTCTTGACTGCGCCGCAGTGCAGTGCCACATCGGCGAGTGGGCATTACAGTCAACGCCGATCACAATGCGCCGGCCGCTAAAATGTGTCAGGATCCGTGCGATGTGTTCTATGTGCGGGTCTATGGGATCGGAGTATTTGAAGTAAGCAGAGACTAAAATTACATCGATGTCTGCGATATGTGCCACAAAACAGTACTCGTTACTCCATTCCAGCAGGGTAGCAGCTGCTATGTTCCGCCTGTGTATGTAGAGCCCAGCCTGCGAGGATGGGCCAGACTGAAGCACGAGCTGGGACGTCGAGTATTGTTCCTGTACCAGAACAATATCGAGCCCCAGCTCGCGCGATAACGCCGGCAGCTCACTTGTGGCAAGTTCAGCCCCCGCTAGATTGAGCTGGCCAACCGTCAACGTTTTATGCGAGAACGTAACGCGTGGCCGCAATGGAACGTTCTACGGCGTTTGCTCGCGCAGGGCAGTCCCTAGACGCTGTTGGGTGGGTAGCCGCTTCCTTTCGGCCGAACTTCGTGCACGTAGCACATCGGGTTGTCTCCGCTTTGCATTCGGCCGTCCTGTGACCTGTTCCTCCACAGCGCCCGCACACCACCTCCGATGCTCTGCAATATTTTTCAGGGTGTCCATACAGCTGACATTTATTGCAGCATGTGACTTCTATGTAGTCGTTCACCCGGCAGACGTCCCATCCTATGTAGACCTTTTCCTTTTGGATAAGTTTCGCTCTGAGTTCCGGGGAGCACTCCAGAACGACAAGTGTGGATCCTCCCCTCCTTCCCTTTTTAAAGGCGACTTTACCCGCCTTCAAGAAACGCGCCAGCGGCCACATGTCCACCTCTTGAGCAAAGTTTTGCTCATGGATAATTTGCAGAAGTTGCTCCTTATCCGGGTCTCCTGATACTCCGTAAATGGCAACCAGCGGCATGCGCTCTCTCGGCTCTGTTATGCGTAAAGTAGGTGGCATGGCTTCTTTTAGGCGTTTAGCCGCTTCTTCATTGGCCGTCCTTACTAAAATGCCTGCGTTGCCTATGCGGCGCACCTGCTCCACTTGTAGATTTAGTAGATAGGGACATTTCCCACCAACCTCCCATGGCCCAACCGATCTTCCGATCATATGGGGCCTAAGCTGGGTGTCGCTCGCGCGGAATTGGAGCTCCACCGCGCGAGTTCTACGGACACCCTACAAGTTATATCTTAGCCAATGTCCCGGAGCATCTCTCCCCCTTCTGGGGCATGCTGTCCTATCTATTCGAGCGGCCGATAGCGTATGTTGCGACACATGATGCGTCAACTGATGTGATTTGTCGCGGCGCGCCATATGCAGGCTCATTTGAGTTTCTAATTCTGTGCCAGTGATGGGCAAACTCGCTCAGCCGTCCAAAGTTTGCCTCCGAGCTCACGAGATCAGGGTACCAAGCGGGGCCGGGGGTCTCCAGGACCAGTCCGTCCAACATCGTGCCAGCACGCCGCGGCATACACAAGGGTGGCAACGAAGGTGCCCTGGTATATTATACGAAGGCCAGAGTAACGAATGCCCCAGGAAGATGCCGATACTCTCGACATCTTCCCGAAGCACTTGGCCGCGCGATCTACGATGTCTTGTGCATGCCGCGAGAATAGGAGTCTCCCATCCAGCACCACTCCGAGCACGGTTACCGAGTGCACTGAGCGTATCGAGGAGCCGCCGAAGCGGATAACCGGGGGCCTCTGGAACTTCCCCCGGATCGTCATCGTAGATGACTTACCAGAGGAAAATTCCAGCCTATTCTGGGCACCCCAGGCAGAGACTATGTCGAGCGTTTCCGCTGACACGGCCTCGATAACCGCCCTCGACTGCGCCTCAATTAGAATGGTGACATCGTCCGCATAGGCGACCATGCTGACCCCGCTCGGCAGTGGAGACCGGAGCAGGTCGTCCAGTAGCAAGTTCCACAACGATGGACCAAGTACGGACCCCTGCGGACATCCCATAGTGGACGCCTTCCACAACACCCGGCTCCCAACGAACAGGCCAACCCGGCGTCCAGTGAAGTACCCCACAAGCATTTGGTAAATGTTTGGTGGGCACCCTCCACTCTTCGCCTTGGCCAAGATCATCGGCCACCAGGCATTGTCAAAGGCCCCCGAGATGTCCAGGAAGATCGCCTGAACATATCGCGCCGACGACGATCTAGCGGTTCCTGTGACTGCATTTAAAGCAGTCACAGTTGACTTTCCCTTAGTGAAGCCATGCTGGCAGCTAGAAATCCTATCGCAGATCATTGGGGCGCACGTTAACATTACGCGCTCTAAAAGTTTCCCGAGAGTAGAAAGCAGCGTTATCGGACGATACGCTTTCGGATCCGTAAGTGGCTTTTTGTTGCCCTTTGGCATGACCAGGAGACGACCGTCTTTCTAGACGTCCGGAAATACGCCTTCGTCGACACATTTGGCATACACCGCGTGGAACTCCACTGATGCAGCGGCCCAGACATTACGCAAAATTCTGGCGGTGACCCCGTCGAGCCCTGGTGCCGTGTTAGGCATCTGCCTAATCATGATTCCCAGACAGGCACGGGAAGGAGGATGGGATTTGGGCCCGGAGGGGAGCGCGTCAGCCGTAGCACGGATCCTGCTGTGACACTCCGCATCCCTAGACTGGTCGTCGTCGGGACACAGAGCATGCACGAGGCCGTGCATGGCTTCATCCACGCTCCCCGCGTGGCCATTGGCGAAGGTCGTGCCATTTATGACATTAGCAGGAGGACGACTCCTCCCACTAGCCGTGCGGTAAGCGAGTCCCCAGGGGTCCTGGTTACCGGACTCAGCTATCCGCCGGAAAAACGCGGACTGAATATTCTCCATCCTCCTCCGATATGTAGCTCTGTCCTTGCGAAACAGATCACTCGCATGCTCCTCCGCTGGACCGCCCGCCCGGCGAGTGCGCTGCCAAGCTCTACGCGAGGAAGCACACCGCTTGCGTAGGCGGTCTAGTTCAGGCGTCAACCATTCATATCCTACTTCACGCTTTGGTCTCCTGACACCCAGGGACATGCGCGCAGACTGCACGATCACGTTAGTGAAGTCCCTGCAAGCCTCGGTGGCAGGACCCCGCAGATTCATGCATCCCATTCTCATGTGGATCATGGTCCTGAAGCGGCCCCAGTCGACACCCCGATCCCGAAAGCCCGTTAGCTCCCCGGATGACTCTGCACACGATGGTCCAGTTAGCCGGGCGTTGGGATGTCCTATCACGTAGGTGAGAAGCCTATGGTCACTGGTGCTAGCCCCTATGTGCACCCGCCACTCGCCGATGCGACAGCTCCTGGTGGCTAACGTGATGTCAACGTTTGACTCGCCATTGGCGGTGCTGAATGTAGCCGGCTGGTCCTCTGTGTTTATTAGCTGTAGATCTAGGGACGTGATTAGGTCCTCCACCGACGACCTTCGCTGGTCCGCGACGATACCCCTACCACGAGATTGTTCTGGGGAGCAATGCCACATCGGCGAGTGTGCGTTGCAATCAACGCCAATTACGATGCGTCGCCCATGGAAATGGGTTAGAACTCTTAATAGGTGCTCGATGTGAGGCTCGATAGGGTCTGAGTACTTGAAGTAAGCTGATATAATAATGATATCCCAGTCCGCGAGGTGGGCAACGAAACAGTACATGTTGCACCATTCAAGTAGGGTGGCAACCACAATGTCACTTCTATGAACATATATGCCGGCCTGAGAGGACTGGTCACACTGTAGCACTAGCTGGGTCAGTGGGTATTGTTCCTGAGTCAGGACGACATCGAGTCCCAGTTCACGTGACACCGCCGGCAGCTCCCTAGTGGCCAGTTCTGCCCCTCCCAAGTTGATTTGCCCGATCCTTATAGCCCTATGCGAGAATGTAACGGGTAGCCGCAATAGAGCGCTCCACCGCGTAAGCTCTGGCTGGGCATTCTCTCGACGCCGTGGAGTGACAATTGGCATCTTTACGGCCAAACTTAGTGCATGTGGCGCAGCGAGTCGTCTCCGACTTGCAGTCACTTGTTCTATGGCCAATGCCCCCACAGCGACCACATACCACCTCAGTTGCCCGGCAATATTTCTCCGGATGACCATACAGCTGGCACTTGTTACAGCACGATATACAGTAGATAGGGACATTTCCCACCAACCTCCCATGGCCCAACCGATCTTCCGATCATTTGGGGCCTAAGCTGGGTGTCTCTCGCGCGGAATTGGAGCTCCACCGCGCGAGTATTATGGACACTAGGGTGTCCATAATACTCGCGCGGTACTCGCTCGCAAATTTTTCTATATCCAATGTCCCGGAGCATCTCTCCCCCTTCTGGGGCATGCTGTCCTATCTAACTGCCAGCAGACGTTGTGCTTCCTGGTGAAGCCACAATAGTTGTAGACGTCGCCGATGGTCCTTGCTGCTGCTGCGGTACGCAGTCCACCATCCGGGCGAAGGTTCTTGCTTTGTGCCACGCATGCGCAAATTCACGGAGCAGCCCAAAGTTTGCCGCGGTACTCACGAGATCGGGATACCAAGCGGGGCCATGCACCTCCAGGACCAGTCCATCTAGCATTCTCCAGCGGTGGTCATCGTAGAGAGGGCAGGACCACAGGGCGTGATGCCTGTCCTCTTCCTCCCAGCCACATTCACAAGCACTGTCATTCCTAAGCCTCATATCAGACAGGCGCTTGTTGAAGCACCCGTGACCCGTCAAAATCTGGGAAGTTTCATAATCTGGTACGACCCAGCTCATGCTGAGTCTCCCAGCCACGTCGGGGAAAAACATATGAAGCTCGCGACCCTTCGTCTCCCCCTGCCAACGTTCCTGCCAAAGTACTCTTACCGAATCCAAAATTTCGCGCTTTCGTCTGCGCATTTCAGCCTCGGGCGCGGACTTGCGTACAGCCTCCACGCTACCAGCACGGTAAACTTCGAGGTCAGCCGGCAACACCCCGGCAAGCACCGGGAGCGCAGCTGTGCTGACCGACCGGTAGGCCTTGGTCAAGAGCACAAGTGCAGGCCGCTGCCCCCGGAGAAGAGTGTCGCGGATCACCTGCACCTTAGTACGCTCAAACCAGCACGCCGCGGCATACACAAGCGTGGCAACAAAGGTGCCCTGATAAATTATGCGAAGGCCAGGATAACGGATGCCCCAGGAAGACGCCGATAATCTCGACATCTTCCCGAAGCATCTGGCCGCGCGTTCTACAATGTCTTGTGCATGCCGCGAGTACAGGAGTCCTCCATCCAGCACCACTCCGAGTACGGTTACCGAGCGCACCGAACGTATCGAGGCGCCATCAAGGCGGATGACTGGGGGCCTTTGGAACTTTCCCCTGATCGTCATCGAAGATGATTTCCCAGAGGAAAATTCCAGCCTATTCTGGGCACCCCAGGCAGAGACTGTGCCAAGCGTTTCCGCTGACACAGCCTCGATCCTCGCCCTTGACTGCGCCTCAATCAAAATAGTGACATCGTCAGCATAGGCTACCATGCTGACCCCACTCGGAAAAGGAGACCGGAGCAGGTCGTCCAGAAGCACGTTCCACAGCGATGGTCCAAGCACGGACCCCTGCGGACATCCCATGGTGGACTCCTTCCACAACACCCGGCCACCCACAACCAGGCCAACCCGGCGTCCGGTGAAGTAGCCCGCTAGCATTTTGTAGATGTTAGGCGGGCATCCTCCACTTTTCACCTTGGCCAAGATCATGGGCCACCAGGCATTATCGAAGGCACCCGAGATGTCCAGGAAGATCGCCTGCACATATCGCGCCGACGAGGACTTGGCGACACCTGTGATTGCATTTAACGCAGTCACTGTGGACTTTCCCCGTGCAAAACCATGCTGGCAGCTCGAGATCCCACTACAGATTGTCGGAGCGCACGACAGCATGACGCGTTCCAAAAGCTTACCGAGTGTTGAAAGCAGCGTAATTGGACGGTACGCTTTTGGATCCGTAAGTGGCTTTCCGTTGCCCTTTGGCAGAACCAGGAGACGACCGTCTTTCCAGACGTCCGGAAATACGCCTTCGTCGATACACTTGGCATACACCATGTGGAACTCCACTGATGCAGCGGCCCAAACGTTGCGCAATATTCTGGCGGTGACCCCGTCGAGCCCTGGAGCCGTGTTAGGCATCTGCCTAATCATGCTCCCCAGACAATCACGGGTCGGAGGATGGACGTTAGGCCCCGAGGGGAGCGTGTCCGCCGCGGCACGGATGCTGCTGTGACACTCCGTATCCCTAGACTGGTCGTCGTCGGGACACAGAGCGTGCACGAGGCCGTACATGGCTTCATCCACGCTACCCGCGTGGCCATTGGCGAAGGTCGTGCCATTTATGACGTTAGTGGGGGGACGGCTCCTCCCACTGGCCGTGCGGTAAGCGAGTCCCCAGGGGTCCTGGTTTCCAGACTCAGCCAACCGCCGGAAAAACGCGTCCTGTATTTCCTCCATCCTCCTCCGATATAAGACCCTTTCCTTCCGGAACAAGTCACCCGCATGTTCCTCCGCTGGACCGCCCGCCCGGCGAGTGCGCTGCCAAGCTCTACGCGAGGAAGCGCACCGCTTGCGTAGGCGGTCTAATTCAGGCGTCCACCATTCATAACCTACCTCACGCTTTGGTCTCCTGACACCCAGGGACTTGCGCGCAGACTGAACAATCACATCAGTGAAGTCCCTGCTTGCCTCTGTGGCAGGAGCCCGCAGATTCACGCATCCCATTCTTATATGGATCATGGTCCTGAAGCGGCCCCAATCGACACCCCGATCCCGATGACTCAGCACACGATGATCCAGACCGCCGGGCTCCAAGGTGGCTTATTATGTATGTGAGAAGCCTGTGGTCGCTTGTACTGGCCAATGTAGATTCTTCCCTTCTCCACCAGCACAGTCCTCAGTTCTGGGGAGCATTCCAGGACAACCATCGTGGTGCCGCCTCCCTTGCGGCCTTTTTTGAACGCAACCCTGCCCGATTTGAGAAAACGTTCCAGAGGCCAAAGTTCCGTTAATTCAGAGAAGTTCTGTTCATATATAATCTCTAGGAGCTGGTCCTTGTCCGGGTCCCCACTGACCCCATAGATAACTACTTGGGGCATGCGCTGTCTCGGCTCAGAGACGCGTAGATTTGCCGGCATGGCGTCCTTGAGGCGCTTGGCCGCATCCTCATTTTAGTAGATAGGGACATTTCCCACCAACCTCCCATGGCCCAACCGATCTTTCGATCATTTGGGGCCTAAGCTGGGTGTCTCTCGCGCGGAATTGGAGCTCCACCGCGCGAGTTGTGCGGCCACCCTACAAGTTATTTCTTACACCAATGTCCCGGAGCAACTCTCCCCCTTCTGGGGCATGCTGTCCTATCCAGCTGCGGTGTCGAGCGTCTCGTGCCAACGGCACGCCTCGATGGATCTTCTGGTCTTGTGCCATCCGTGCGCAAACTTCCGTAACTGACCGAAGTTCACCTCAGAGCTCACCAGATCAGGATACCAAGCGGGGCCGTGGGACTCCAGAACCAGTCCTTCGAGCATACTCCAACGGAGGTCATCGTATAGGGGACAGTACCACAGGGCGTGGTGTCTGTCCTCCTCCTTCCAGCCGCATTCACACGCACTGTCATCCCTGAGCCGCATATCCGATAGGCGCTTGTTAAAGCACCCGTGTCCAGTAAGAATCTGGGAGGTCTCATGATCCGGGGAGACCCAGCTCATGCTGAGTCTCCCGGCCACGTCGGGGAAGAACGTGTGGAGCTCGCGACCTTTCGTCTCCTCTTGCCATCGTTCCTGCCAGAGCACTCTTACCGTTCCCAAAATTTGACGTTTACGACTGCACATCTCAGCCTTGGGCGCGGACTTACGTGCATCCTCCACACAACCAGCGCGGTACACCTCTAGGTCAGCCGGCAACACCCCGGCAAGCACCGGGAGCGCAGCAGTGCTGACGGACCGATAGGCCTTGGTCATAAGCACTAGTGCAGGCCGCTGCCCCCGGAGAAGGGTGCCGCGAATCGCCTGAACCTTGACCCGCTCATACCAGCACGCCGCGGCATACACAAGTGTGGCTACAAAAGTGCCATGGTAGAGGATACGTAAGCCAGGAAATCGAATACCCCAGGAAGATGCCGAAACACGCGACATCTTCCCGAAGCATTTGGCCGCGCGGTCAACTATGTCTTGTGCATGCCGCGAGAAAAGAAGGCTCCCATCCAGCACCACACCGAGCAGAGTTGCCGAGTGCACCGAGCGTATCGAGACGCCGTCAAGGCGGACGACCGGAGGCCTCTGGAATTTCCCCCTGATAGTCATCATAGATGATTTACCAGGAGAGAATCCCAGCCTATTCTGGGCACCCCAGGCGGAGACTATGACAAGCGTTTCCGCTGCCACAGCCTCAATCCGAGCTCTTGATTGCGCCTTAACCAAAATGGTGACGTCGTCAGCATAGGCGACCATGCTGACTCCGCTCGGCAGTGGGGACCGGAGCAGGTCATCCAGCAGCAAGTTCCACAGCGGTGGGCCAAGCACGGATCCCTGCGGACATCCCATGGTGGATTCCTTCCACAACACCCGGCCCCCCACGAACAGGCCAACACGGCGTCCAGTGAAGTAACCCACCAACATTTGGTAAATATTAGGTGGGCATCCTCCACTTTTCGCCTTGGCCAAGATCATGGGCCACCAGGCATTATCAAAGGCACCCGAGATGTCCAGGAAGACTGCTTGAACGTAACGGGCCGGGGACAGTTTGGCAGTGCCAATCACTGCGTTAAGAGCGGAGACGGTAGACTTACCCCGGGAAAAACCGTGCTGGCTGCTCGAGATCCCAGTGGTGATCTGTGGGGCGCACTCTAACATTACGCGTTCCAATAACTTGCCAAGAGCCGAGAGTAGCGTTATTGGTCGATACGCTTTTGGGTCCGTAAGCGGCTTGTTGTTGCCTTTAGGCAGGACGAGAAGACGACCGTCCTTCCAGACGTCCGGAAATACGCCCTCGTCAACACATTTGGCGTACACCAGGTGGAATTCCACTGGTGCAGCGGCCCAGACGTTGCGCAGTATTCTGGCGGTGACCCCGTCGAGCCCTGGAGCCGTGTTAGGCTGCTGCCTAATCATGCTTCCCAGACTTTCACGAGACGGAGGATGGACGCGGGGGCCAGGAGGGAGCTCGTCAGCCAAGGCACGTAGCCGAGTGTGGCACACCATGTCCTTTGACTGGTCGTCATCAGGGCATAGGGCCCACATAAGGCAGTGCATGGCTTCATCCACAGATCCCGCATGTCCATTGGCGAAACTCGTGCCGTTAATTACATTAGCAGGAGGGCGGTTCCTCCCGCTCGCCGTACGGTACGCGAGTCCCCAGGGATCCTGGTTACCGGACTCAGCGATCCGCCGGAGGTACGCGGACTCAACTTCCTCCATCCTCCTCCGATATGCGATTCTGTTCTTCCGGAAAATCTCACCCGCATATTCCTCCGCTGGACCACCCGCTCGTCGGGTACGCTGCCACGCTCTACGCGAGGAAGCGCTCCTTCGGCGCAGGCGGTCAAGTTCGGGCGTCCACCATTCATAGCCAACCTCACGCTTCGGCTTCCTGACACCAAGGGTCTTGCGTGCAGACTGAATAATCACTTCCGTGAAGACAGTACAAGCCTTGGTAGCAGGAGCACGTGCATTCACTCTTCCCATTTGCAGGTGGATCATGGTCCTGAAACGACCCCAGTCGACACCCCGATCCCGAAAGCCCGTCGGCTCCTCGGTCGGTTCCACACGTGTTCGCCCATCCCGCCGAGCATAGGGCTGGCTCGCCGTAAAGGTGATCAAGCGGTGATCACTGCTGCTGGCTACGATGTGCACGCACCACTCGCCGACATGGCAGCTTCTGGTCGACAGAATTAGGTCCACATTAGATTCACCGTTGGCGGTGGAGAAAGTCGCCGGCTGGCCCTCTATGTTGTTGATGACGAGGGACTTGGACGAGATAAAATCCTCAACTGCTGACCTACGATAATCCGCAACGACGCCCCGTCCTCTGGACTGCTCCGAGGAGCAATACCACATCGGCGAGTGGGCGTTACAGTCCACTCCGATGATGATGCGTTGTCCTCTGAAGTGGCACATGATGCGGGTCAGGTGATGCACATGAGGATCAATCGGGTCCGAGAACTTGAAGTAGGCAGAAATCAGAATAGTGTCCACAGCCTGGATGTGAACGACGAAACAGTAGTCCGTGCACCACTCCTGCAGAACGGCCACTGCAACATCCCGCCGGTGAACATAGAGGCCCGCCTGTGAGGACGGGCCGCGCTGAAGCACAAGCTGGGACCTCGAATACTGTTCTTGGATAAGAACAACATCGAGCCCCAGCTCGCGGGATATTGCAGGTAGCTCGTTAGTGGCTAGTTCACCTCCTGCTAGATTAATCTGACCAATTTTAAATAGCTCAGGCGAGAATGTATCGTGTAGCTGCAATCGACCGCTCTACCGCATGTGCACGCGCCGGGCAGTCCCTCGAAGCCGTGGCGTGGGTGGTTGCATCCTTACGGCCAAACTTGGTGCAAGTAGCGCAGCGTGATGTCCCCGATTTGCAGTCGCCAGACCGATGCCCAGTGTCCCCACATCGCCCACACACAATCTCGGCTGCACGACAGTACTTCTCCGGGTGACCGTAAAGTTGGCACTTATTGCAGCACGTGATCTGGACGTAGTCATTGACCCGGCAGACGTCCCATCCGATGTATATATTTTCTTTGCTAATCAATGTGGCTCTCAGCTCCAGGGAGCACTCCAAAACCACTGTGGTGACTCCGCCCTCACGGCGCCCCTTTTTGAAGGCTACACGTCCAGACTTCAGAAACCGGTCCAGTGGCCATTCAACTAATTGGGACGACATGTTCTGCTCGTGAATGGACTGCATGAGCTGGTCTTTGTCCGGATCTCCTACGACTCCGTAAACCGCAACCAGCGGCATGCGCTGTCTCGGTTCAGCAATGCGGAGGGAGGGTGGGATGGCGTCCTTAAGGCGCTTGGCCGCGTCTTCACTGGCTGTCTTAACCAGTATCCCAGCGTTCCCTATCTTGCGCACCTGCTCAACCTGGATGTTTGTGCTGCGCGGATTGACCGATTTTTTTATTTCAGCCTTTGTGTCCTCCGCTGTTTTCAGTGTTGCTTGCCCTGATTCCGACGGGTAGACCGCAAATGTGGGGCCCCCCGGAGCCGGAATGGGTACCGTCGCGCCCCTGGTCCGCAGCACTTCTGCAAAGGTTGGCTGGCGGGATTCAGCAGTTGGAGCCACAGATTTCATCCGGTCAATCTTCTGCGTCAGTACCGACAGCATCCCTGCTTCTTTCCCCTGAGCAGCCAGTTGATGCTCCAAGGTGGAGCACCTGGTTGCCGAGGAGGCCAGTTCCCGCTCGACGTCGCCCAGCCTCAGCTCCAGCATGGCAACCACCGTCACAATCTCCTGGACCCGGGAGTTTACAGTGCATCTGTCAACAGCATTGAGCTTGGCCTTCTTCTCTGACACGTTCCCATTGGCGATCTTGCTAACGTCGTTCAGGGCCACACTCACACGCTCGAGCAGCTGCTGCTTATTAGCACCGCTCAGCTGTCCCATGTTCGAGGGCGTCGACGGCGAACAACACGTCGTCGGAGCCACCGTCAACTGCGGCACCGCCTCCTCCCCACTAGGGAGCTGCTTGGAGGTAGAAGGCCTCTGTTGACTGGCTCCCTCAGTGCATTGACGCACCGCGTCCTGCACCTCGTCCGGGGAGCACAAAGGCCGCTTGGCTGCTTGCTGCTGCTGTTGCTGTGGCGGCGGCGTACGGGCGATTGAGCGCGTCGGTGTGAAGACGCTATCAATAACCGCGCGCGCCTGGTCTAATTCCTGCTGTTGGAGACTAATTAAAACCTCCAGTGACCGTCGCCGCTCCTCGAAGACTGCAGACTCCTCGTCATCCGACATTCCAGTGCCTATGCACTGACACCGGCCAAAAGGCTAGTTGGCCGAGCCGTAAAATAGGTGCTGGGGGTTTATAAATATTAGGTGGCAACACCAGGATGGCCGTCACTTGTCAAGTGTCAAATGTCACTTGCCATGCGGGCGCGTAGCACGCGCCTAACCTAACCTAAAATATGAACGAATTGTCCACGCGGTGATGACACACGCGGGCAATGTATTTGACCGTAGAAATAATGAGTATTTAAATCTAAATCAACTAATGCACTAATCTAAACTAAGCGCAAAGCTGATACAGAGAATATAGTATAGGAAAACAGTACTCACAGACTTTCACAGACACAAATGATAACACTAGATGATAAATAACATGTAAAACCACGGGTCCACTTCCCACTAAAAAGATCCACATAAAGTAAATAATATAGCACAGGTATCTATTGCACATACAGTGTCGATAGGCAGTACATGGGATCACATAGAACACAACGAGATTACTGTACACCAGATCCACACGGAGCGCACCGAAAACACGTCCGCCCGCTACCGCGTAGATAGGGACATTTCCCACCAACCTCCCATGGCCCAACCGATCTTCCGATCATATGGGGGCCTAAGCTGGGTGTCGCTCGCGCGGAATTGGAGCTCCACCGCGCGAGTTCTTCGGACACCCTACAAGTTATTTCTGATACCAATGTCCCGGAGCATCTCTCCCCCTTCTGGGGCATGCTGTCCTATCTAGCTGCACGTTCTGTAGCACGTCCTTGACGAACCGCACTCTGACTCCCTCTTCTTATTTTGTGCCAGCTGTGTGCAAATGCACGTAACCGTCCGAAGTTTACCTCAGAGCTAACGAGGTCAGTGTACCAAGCGGGGCCGTGAGTCTCCAAAACCAGACCGTCAAGCATTCTCCAGCGGAGATCATCGTACAGAGGGCAGTACCACAGTACGTGGTGCCTGTCCTCCTCCATTCATCCACATTCACATGCGCAGTCATCCCGGAGCCGCATATCAGATAGGCGCTTGTTAAAGCACCCATGTCCCGTGAGTATCTGGGAAGTTTCATAATCTGGTGCGACCCAGCGCATGCTGAGTCTTCCAGCCACGTCGGGGAAAAACTTGAACAGCTCGCGACCCTTCGTCTCTCCCTGCCAGCGTTCCTGCCAAAGTACGCTTACTGATCCCAAAATTTCTCGCTTCCGCCTGCACATCTCTGCCTTGGTCGCGGTCCTACGTGCGTCCTCCACGCTGCCAGCACGGTGAACCTCGAGGTCAGCCGGTAACACCCCGGCAAGCACCGGGAGCGCAGCAGTGCTGACCGACCGATAGGCCTTTGTCAAAAGCACTAGTGCAGGCCGCTGCCCCCGGAGAAGAGTGTCGCGGATCGCCTGTACTGTGACCCGCTGGTACCAGCACGCCGCGGCATACACGAGGGTGGCAACAAAGGTGCCCTGGTACAAGATTCGTAGGCCAAGGAAACGGATGCCCCAGGAGGACGTCGACACACGCGACATCTTCCCGAAGCATCTGGCCGCGCGTTCTACAATATCCCGAGCATGCCGCGAGAACAGGAGACTTCCATCCAGTACCACCCCCAGCACAGTTACCGCGTGCACGGAGCGGATCGAGACCCCATCAAGGCGGACGACTGGGGGCCTCTGGAGTTTTCCCCTGATCGTCATCGTTGATGACTTACCAGGGGAGAATCCCAGTCGGTTACGGGCACCCCAGGCGGAGACCATACCCAGCGTTTCCGCTGCGGCAGCCTCGATTCCAGCCCTTGACTGTGCCTCAATCAATATTGTGACATCGTCGGCGTAAGCCACCATGCTCACCCCCCCCGGCAGTGGAGACTGGAGCAGGTCATCCAGTAACACGTTCCACAGCGATGGACCTAGCACAGACCCCTGCGGACATCCCATAGTGGATTCCTTCCACAGCACCCGGCTGCCCACGAACAGGCCAACCCGGCGTCTAGCGAAGTAACCCACTAGCATTTTGTAAATGTTTGGTGGGCATCCTCCGGCCTTCACCTTGGCCAAGATCATGGGCCACCAGGCATTGTCGAAGGCACCCGAGATGTCCAGGAATATCGCCTGAACATAACGTGCCCCCGAAGATTTTGCAACACCAATGACAGTGTTGAGAGCTGTAACAGTAGACTTACCTCTAGTAAAGCCATGCTGGCAGTCCGATAACACACTAGTTATTTGCGGAGCGCACTCCAACATTACACGTTCTAGCAACTTACCGAAGGCAGGAGCAGCGTAATTGGGCGGTACGCTTTCGGGTCCGTATGGAATTCCACCGATGCAGCGGCCCAGACGTTGCGCAAGATCCTGGCGGTGACCCCGTCGAGCCCAGGAGCCGTGTTAGGCAGGTGCCTAATTATGTTCCCCAAGTCCACGCGGGACGGAGGATGGACGAAAGGGCCAGAGGGGAGCGTGTTGTCCACCGCACGCAGTCGAGCATGACCCTCCGTGTCCCTGGACTGGTCGTCATCAGGACACAGAGCATACACAAGACCGCGCATGGCTTCCTCCACGGTCCCCGCTTGACCATTGGCGAATTTCGTGCCGTTTATTACATTCGCAGGCGGACGGTACCGCCCACTGGCCGTACGGTACGCGAGTCCCCAGGGGTCCTGGTTACCGGACTCAGCGATCCGCCGGAAAAACGCGGATTCAATTTCCTCCATCCGCCTCCGATATACGGCCCTGTCCCTCCTAAAGATCTCGCTAGCATATTCCTCCGCTGGGCCGCCCGCTCGGCGAGTGCGCTGCCACACTCTACGCGAGGAGGCGCTCCGCTTTCGCAGGCGGTCAAGTTCAGACGTCCACCATTCATAACCCTCTTCATTCTTGGGTTTCCTGACACCGAGGGACTTCCGCGCAGATTCAACAACAATGTTGGTGAAGTCCACGGACGCCTCAATGGCAGGAGCACCTGGATTCATTCGTCCCACTCGCAAATGAATCATGGTTCTGAAACGGCCCCAATCGACGCCCCGATCCCGAAAGCTCATTGGCTCCTCAGACGGCCACGTACACGTGGGCCTAACCCGTCGAGAGCTAGGGTGGCTTACCTTGTAGGTGATCAGCCGGTGGTCACTCGAGCTGGCATCCGCATGGACCCTCCAGTTCTCGGCACGGCATCCTCTGGTGGTGAGCGTGAGGTCCACGTTGGACTCACCATTCGCGGTGCTGAAGGTCGCCGGTTGGTCCTCAGTGTTAGCCAAGAGAAGAGAGAAGGAGGAGATGAAGTCTTCAACCGACGACCTCCGATGGTCAGAGACGGTGCCACGTCCCCGCGACTGTTCTGTGGTGCAGTGCCACATCGTCGAATGGGCATTGCAGTCCACGCCCACCAGTATGCGCCGGCCTCCGAAGTGGTGGAGAATGTTTGACAGATGTTGTATGTGCGGGTCAATGCTGTCAGAATACTTGAAGTACGCGGAGACAACAATGAGTTCACATTCCTCAACGTGGGCGACAAAGCAGAAGTCGGTGCTCCACTCCGTCAGAGCGGCCACCGCAACGTCCCTCCGGTGAATGTAGATCCCCGCCTGGGACGACGGGCCACACTGGAGAACGAGCCGGGGCATCGGATATTGTTCTTGAACAAGGACAATATCGAGCCCCAGCTCGCGGGACATCGCAGGCAGCTCATTGGTGGCTAGCTCGGCACCAGCGAGGTTTAACTGCCCGATCTTCATTGGCCTAGGAGAGAACGTAGCGCGTGGCTGCGATGGACCGCTCTACGGCGTTGTGCCTAGCCGGGCAATCTCTAGAAGCGGTCGCATGCGTCGTAGCTTCCTTGCGACCAAATTTGGTGCATGTGGCGCAACGCGTTGTCTCCGCAGTGCAGTCCGTAGATCTGTGGCCATTGTTCCCGCAGCGGCCGCACACCACCTCGGAGGCACGGCAATATTTTTCTGGGTGGCCGTAGAGCTGGCACTTATTGCAGCATGTTACGTCGACGTGGTCATTCACCCGGCACACGTCCCAACCTATGTACAGCTTCTCCTTTCTTATTAAGATCTCCCTAAGTTCCGGAGAACACTCTATTACCACTGTCGTGGATCCACCAGCTCTACGGCCTTTCTTAAAGGCCACGCGACCAGCCTGCAGGAATTTTTCCAATGGCCATGTGGTGTGTTCGGATCCCATGTTCTACTCATATATTGATTGAAGGAGCTGGTCCTTGTCAGGATCCCCAGACACTCCGTAGATAGCCACTTGCGGCATCCGCAAACGAGGCTCCGAGATCCGCAGGGTTGTAGGCATCGCCTCCCTGAGGCGCTTGGCCGCATCCTCACTGGCCGTCTTCACCAGTATCCCAGCGTTTCCTATTCGTCGCACCTGGTCGACCTGGAGATTGGTGCTCCTGGGGCTCACCGTCTTTTTCATTTCCGCCTTGGTGTCGTCGGCAGTTTTTAATGTGGCTTGTCCTGTCTCGGAGGGGTACACCGCCAACGTGGGGCCTCCCGGAGCAGGAATGGGGACCGTGGCGCCTCTAGTGCGCAGTACCTGGGCGAAAGTTGGCTGTCTTGGGCCCGCGGCCAGTTCCGGAGCGATTTTAATTTCGTCGAACTTCCTGTCTAGAGCCTCCAGGAAACTACCCTCCTTTCCGTGTGCAGCCAGTTGGAGTTCCAGGGAGGAGCACCTCGTGGTAGCCCGGGTCAGCTCGCCCTCGGTGTCGCCCAATAAAAGCTCAAGCGTAGCCACCACCGCAATGATTTCCTGCGACCGAGAGTTAACTATACCCCTATCATGCGCGTTGAGCTTCGCCTTCTTCTCCGAGTACTGCCCGTTGGCGACTTTGCTGATGTCCAGCAGGGCATCTTGTACCTAATCCAGCAGTTCCCTTTTACTCGCGCTGCTCATCCTCTTGATTTTCTCCGGGGGCACGGTAGGAAATGTGCCTTGGACCAGCTGTGGTGGTTGTGGCTCCGCCTCTACCACTGCGGGGAGAGGCTGGGAAGTAGAAGGCCTTTGCTGGCTGGCCCCCTCGGTGCATTGCCGCACGGCATCCTGCATCTCTTCCGGGGAGCCAAGTGGCCGCTTGGCCGCTTGCTGTTTCTGCGGCGGGGGCGTGCGCGCAATTGATCGCGTGGGCGTAAAGGCACTGCCTATGACTTCGCGCATCGTGTGGAGTTCCTGTTGTTGGAGGCTAATTAAAGCCTCCAGAGACTG
This sequence comes from Laothoe populi, assembly GCA_905220505.1. NCBI lineage: Eukaryota > Metazoa > Arthropoda > Insecta > Lepidoptera > Sphingidae > Laothoe > Laothoe populi. Next base: position 5,452,002 of record HG992170.1, read on the forward strand.
TCGCCGTTCCTCATAGATAGATGGCGCCTCGTCGTCTGACATTTCGGACCGATCTCCAATGCAACGCAACGACAGACAGTTCAGCTGTATGAATAATAATAACCTTAGCCTAATTATAAACTAAGTTTCTGTAGCGGCAACACCAGTACGCACCCGTCAGACACAAAGTGCGCACAGCGCACAATGCACAAAGGGCCGTTCGCCTGAACCGTAAGAAACAAATATGGTGGCAGCACAAAATGGCCGACACCTGTCACCCGTCACTTGTCACTTGTCACTTGACACTTGTCAGCGTGCCATGCACGTGCGTACGCATAACCTAAAAACTAACCTAAAAAACACGCGGTCAAAGACACGCGGCCCTAAACTAAGACTATTTCTAACTAAGTATATAAACAAAAACTGTGTATTTAAATAACGTAACCTATGAATAACTAAAACTATGCTAAATGATAATGATATGTAGTTTAAAAGGAACAGTACTTACAGTTTACTTATTCTTTTAAGACACAATAACAATACACACAGAACTACGGGTCCACTTCCCTCAATAATCCACATGACCAAAGTATATATCTGCACTTAAACACATAACGGCAATAAAATATGTATATAAGGACAAATCCAAGAGAACGGATTACTGGCAACAAATCCACGCGGAGCACACCGACAACACGTCCGCTCGCTACCGCGTAGATAGGGACAGTCAAGTCAAGACAGTGGGTAGTCACCGGTGACACGCGACAGCTTCTTGTTGATAGAGTAAGGTCTACGTTCGACTCCCCATTAGCAGTGCTGAAGCTCGCCGACTGGTTGTCTGTTTTGTTAATCGTGAGAGAGTACAGTATTATGACCTCAACCGACGACCTATGATGTCCCGCGATGACTCCTCGTCCTCGCTATTGTTCTTCAGTGCAGTGCCACATCAGAGAGTGCGCGTTACAGTTAACAGCAATCAAAATACACGTGCCTTTGTAATAGTTGAGGATATTGGATAAATAATGTATGTGCAGGTCAATGGACACAGAGTATTTAAAGTAGGCGGCGACGACTATAATATCAGCTTTGTCTAAACGGACGACAAAACAATACTCCGTGCACCACTCCGTCAGGGCTGCCACCGCGACGTCCTCCTGTGGATGTAAATGCCCGCCTGAGGCTACGGGCCACACTGGAGCACGAGCCGGGACATCGAATATTGTTCTTGAACAAGAACAAAATCAAGCCCCAGCTCGCGGGCCTTCGCAGGCAGCTCGCTTATGGTGAGCACTGCTCCGCCGAGATTAAGTTATCCTATCTTTAGTTGCTCATGCGAAAATGTAACCGGTATTGATCGCTCAACGGCATTTTGTCTTGCTGGACAGTCTCTAGATGCAATCGCGTGAGTAGTCCGCGTCTAGGATTCCTGGTGCCGAAAATTCGCGCAGGTGGCGCACCGTTTCGTCCACGCCTTACAGTCTGTTGCCCTGCGACCGGCGTCACCACATCGCCCGCACACTACCTCGGAGGCACGGCAGTACTTTTCCGGATGTCCGTACAGTCATCTGTACTAACTCCGTATAACCACCTGTGGCATACGCTGTCTTGGCTCGGTGATACGGAGGGTCGTCGGCATGGCTGCACGGAGTGGGTTTGCTGCATATGCGCTTGCATTATCCAAAGAGCACTCATCCCTGGTGACCAAACTATTCAGTTTGACCGTAATTTATTTATTTATTTATTCGGAAAACCAACAGCTATTACAAAACTTTCATGGAAACATAATGATATGTAGGAAGCTAATTACAGGTCTTCGCTGATAGTAGTAATGGCCGATATGTTACAGCTCTCCCTACCCTGGGCGGCCGGCTGTAGTTCTAGCGAGGAGCACCTCGCAGTGGCACATGACACTTCGTACTCCACGTCAGCGAGGCACAGTTCAAGCATGGACACCACCGCCACGATATCCCGGTGCCGACTGTTCATGATGCCTCGATCATGAGCTGAATGCTCATTTTTGGATTTCTTTTCCGAAACCTGCCCATTGGCTATTCTGCTCAGATCCAGCAGGGCGTTGTGTACCCACTAAAGAAGTTCTTGCTTTGATGCAGCGCTGATCTCCTTGCCATTTTACTTGAATGCCTCTGTTCCTCCCGTTGATGACGGGCAGTCTTCCTCCGCAATGCAGGTTGGTGGCTGCGAAGGAGTAGGTTGAGATTCGATTGATTGATTTAGTCCTGATATTTCCTGGGTGCACTTTCGCAACACATCCTGCACCTCTTCAGGCTAAGCTAGTAGGCACTTAGCCTTTAGCAGATGAGAAATAAAAAAAAATTAAATGGTGTCGTGGGACACCAGGTAGGAACGAAGTTCCTTCGGTTAATGTAGAATCGACACAAATTGCAAAAAAAAAATCGTGCTCAATTTGGACATCACTACTTGCCACTCTAACTGGACGTCACTACTTGCTATTCTAACTGGACGTCATCACTTGCTACTCTAACTGGACGTCACTACTTGCCACTCTAACTGGACGTCACTACTTGCTACTCTAACTGGATCTCATTACTTGCTACTGTAACTGGACGTCACTAAATGCCACTCTAACTGGACGTCACTACTTGCTACTCTAACTGGACGTCAATACTTGCCACTCTAACTGGACGTCATCACTTGCTACTCTAACTGGACGTCACTACTTGCCACTCTAACTGGACGTCATCACTAGCTACTCTAACTGGACGTCACTATTTGCCACTCTAACTGGACGTCACTACTTGCCACTCTAACTGTACGTCACTACTTGCCATTCTAACTGGACGTCACTACTTGCTACTCTAACTGGACGTCACTACTTGCTACTCTAACTGGACGTCATCACTTGCTACTCTAACTGGACGTCACTACTTGCCACTCTAACTGGACGTCACTACCTGCCACTCGAACTGGACGTCACTACTTGCTACTCTAACTGGATGTCATTACTTGCTACTCTAACTGGACGTCACTACTTGCCACTCTAACTGGACGTCACTACTTGCTACTCTAACTGGATGTCATTACTTGCTACTCTAACTGGACGTCACTACTTGCCACTCTAACTGGACGTCACTACTTGCTACTCTAAATGGATGTCATCACTTGCTACTCTAACTGGACGTCACTACTTGCCACTCTAACTGGACGTCACTACTCGCTACTCTAACTGGACGTCAATACTTGCCACTCTAACTGGACGTCATCACTTGCTACTCTAACTGGACGTCACTACTTGCCACTCTAACTGGACGTCATCACTTGCTACTCTAACTGGACGTCACTACTTGCCACTCTAATTGGACGTCACTACTTGCCACTCTAACTGGACGTCACTACTTGCTACTCTAACTGGAAGTCACTACTTGCCACTCTAACTGGACGTCACTACTTGCCACTCTAACTGGACGTCATCACTTGCTACTCTAACTGGACGTCACTACTTGCCACTCTAACTGGACGTCACTACTTGCTACTCTAACTGGACGTCACTACTTGCCATTCTAACTGGTCGTCACTACTTGCCACTCTAACTGGACGTCACTACTTGCTACTCTAACTGGACGTCACTACTTGCCACTCTAACTGGACGTCATCACTTGCTACTCTAACTGGACGTCACTACTTGCCACTCTAACTGGACGTCATCACTTGCTACTCTAACTGGACGTCACTACTTGCCACTCTAACTGGACGTCACTACTTGCCACTCTAACTGGACGTCACTACTTGCTACTCTAACTGGATATCATTACTTGCTACTCTAACTGGACGTCACTTTTGTCGCGCAGCAAAATCCCAGGAACTAATTGTGTATGCGATTGTCTCGTTTAACGCTTTTATTCCACGCACTTTTTTCCACGGTTTTTACTATCACATATTTTTCAGTTCGGTCGCGCCGCAAAATCCCTATCTCTCCAAGCCTGCCGTAAGGAACTTCGTTCCAAAAATATACATACATATACACTCACGCCTGTAATCCCCGAATGGGTAGGCAGAGGTGTAACCAGTAATAAAAATATGTGTTTATAGTATACTTATATACCTACGGGATAGCATAATACAGGAAGGTGTAATAGCTTAAGAGGTCTCCATGGATTTTATACCTTTTCTTCCAAAAATAACCACCACGCGGGCGTAGCCGCGGGCAATAATAAACTCTACTGAACCTATTTAACACCGAGGACCAACCGACTGCTTTACTATCTCGCGTCACATGTGAAGCTTCACATATTTGATTCACACATTTGATTTTGCTATAGGCCGGTCTGGGAGGCTGGTGACATAAAAATCGGTTATTCTTAACACTATTTGAAAACACTTTGGTATCTAAAATAGACTCTCCAGATGAGAAATAAAAAATATACATACATATACACTCACGCATGTAATCCCCGAAGGGGCAGGCAGAGGTGTAACCAGTAATAAAAATATGTGTTTATAGTATACTAATATAACATTAAAATTAGAAAATAGAATATTATTATCGTTGTATGAACGCTAGTTGTGCACAATGTAAATGAATTACTAGAATAATAAAAGTATAGACCACGAGTTCGCAATACAGTATAGTTTATTTTACCTAATTTTGTTTCTATTCCCAATCTATTTTGGGCCTTTTAGTACCTTACTTTAAAATTGTCTTTTTTGCAGTCAGGTTTTCGTTTTTTTTTATATTTACATACACATATATACACTCACTCCTGTAATCCACGAAGGGGTAGGTACAGGTACAACCAGTACATCCACTTTTTGTAGAATTTATTACGGTCCCACAATGCGATATGGGTTAGCCTATCGCCATACCGGGCACAATTCCAGACTCCGGTCTGATTTTAAGTATTTCTAAATAGAAAAACCCAATATCACTTTACCCAAACCCGGTTCGATTCCCGTTAGCAGTTTTAATTGTTTGTTTTATATTATTATATATAGATAGTAGATACACCTATTACAAATCTTAATATATATAATTCTTCTGTACGTGTGTTTGACACCTAACTCCTCCTAAACGGCTGGACCGAATTGGATAAAATCTTGTGTGTATATTTCAATGGGTTCCTGGATGGTTTGAAAACACAATTGTACCCAGAAGGTGGCGCTGCTGTCGGTGTGGCGCTGCTTTAATATAACTCCATACTTTTTCAAATTCTTCGCCTTCAAACATCAAAAGCCACGATTAAACTTCCAAATTCATTACAGCATTCTTATCCATAAAATGTATACTCCCAAAATTAAAAAGTTACCTCATGAGCAATCGTGCAGTTCGAGATTGACTCCTCGGCAGAAGTTCTGTCAAGTGGAGCTACTTCTTTCATTCCAACCACTCCATGATAGAGTCGAACACGAACAAAACGTCACGTGTCCGTCTTCAGAGTCGATGGGAACTAATCTTGTTCATGGCACCACGAAATGTCAGTTATATTTTCTGGTAGGTAAGCTAATTTCTAGTTCACCTCAAAACTCACTGTATTCAAGGAGGCTGCAGATGCCATAATAAAGATTTTGTCAGAGACATAATTTTCTCCTCCTTTGTACATCTTCTGGAGACTTCTCGTGAAGTAATATCCCGGAACTGCATAATCTGGAATGAGTAAATGAATATAAAATTATCAGAACCAGTGCTGTTGTACCGCAGGGGACTCTCGTCATATAATTTTATACCATTTAGAAACAGTAAACATCACCGAGCTTAGATGGAATTAAAGTATAATATTTTTTCTTAAACATTATATGTAAGAAGCTTTAATACTAAATTTCAGGCTTCTTCCTTCAGAAGTGACGAACATCTCATATAAAATTTCAACCTCCTAATTCACCCGCTTAGGCCCGTATTACAGAACGGTACTCAGTCGGGAATCTAGTTTTAAATCTGTACTTACGTAATTATTTTATTATAGAACGATACTTAAATCTAGATTCATCAATTAGTACTTAGGGATGTGAAAAAATAATCGATATTTATAAATCGATTTTTTTATTTTAAAAAATCGTTTATTTAAAAATCGATTAATTTAAAAACTATTTTTAAAATTCGTTTTTTTTGTATATTACACATTTTTGATTAAAAATACAGGCGGCGTTTGGGGTAACACGATGTAGTAAATTACACATTTTATTTAACCTTTGGAAGCGTCTGAAGAGAAAAGATGTTGACATACTTTCCCTCATTTATTAACCCGTGAAGTGTGTCAATAGTGTTAATCGTCAATCTGAAGAAAATAAAATAATTACGTAGGACTAACAGACTGCGCTGAAAAAATTCATTACTCATTCATACAACGATTAACCTGTCAAGTGTACGTTAGCAAAATCTTATTATCTTGAATACCGTGAAAAATACATAAGGAAAAAGATTTGGCACCATTTGATTTGGCCTGTTGCCGTCCACTGTTGGGCGTAGCCCGTAGGCCTCCCCAAGTGTAAGCAACCATCCCGGTCTTGGGTAGCCCGCATCCATCCACTACACCACCTTCTTCAAGTCGTCGGTCGTGCAGCAGGGCGTCCCACACTACGTTTGCCTAAACGCGGTCTACTCTCCAACACATGTCTGCTCCATCGCCCATCTGTCCGTCTGCAGACGTGACCAGCCCACTTCCACTTTAGCGTGCTAATTTTGCGAGCAATATCTATGACTTTGGTTCTCTGGCAGATGACTTCATTGCGAACTCTATCCACCAGAGAAACCCCAAGCATTGCCCACTCAATAGCACGCTGAGCGACTTTAAATTTATGGACCAGTCCATTGGCGAGTGTCCACGTTTCAGCCCCGTAGGTCGTTACGGGTAGGACGCACTGGTTAAAAACTCTTATTTTTAAGCATTGAGGGATCGACGACTCAAACAGGTTAGGTACGTAGTTTACCGAATGCTGCCCAGCCCAAACGAATTCTTCTATCTGCCTCTTTCTCGAAGTTGTGCTTGCCCAGTTGGATTATTTGGTCCAAGTATCCGTACTCTTGCACATCCTCGACAATGGCATCACCCACGACGATGTCAGGAAACTCATCAGTATGGTGGTGAGTTAGTCTGGCACGCGGATCATCCCGTTCTGGGCCTCAGGTAGACTTGATTTTTGAGTATACAAGTCCCCATAATACTTTTCAACCTCTGCGAGTATCTCTGGCATAGAGGTGACGATGGTAGTTTGTGATGTTCTGAGCTTTGTCAGGTGATAACTAGAGGTAAGTGGCTTGGCGAAAACTCTGGTACCCTTGTTCTGCGTAATAGCATTTTCAATGTCCAGAGTATTTGAGCGTCTTATATCGCGCCGTATTAGCTTCTTTATCTCTTTGTTAAGTACCTGACGCTCAGATGGTGTGACCTTTACGAATTTTCGTCGTTTCCTCAAAAGTTTCAGAGTCTCGCTTGAGAGCTTCGACTTACGTCTATTGTTCCGAGGTTGAAAGTATTTATAGCCCATCTCACACAGAGTCCGCACCAGGCTGACAGTGGCGTCATAAATATCCGTAAAAGTAATCCGGCAAATCTGTTCTGTAGCTTTAGCTGGAAAGCTTCACAGCCGACCTCGACTTGGGGCAAAGTTGGTCGGAGAGTCGACTTCGTTCAGCACGCTCGGTCAAATTTAACTTTTATATTCAGAGTGGTAAGAGGTTACCAGTCGGTGATCACTGGTGTTAATCCTACTGATCACAGAGACATCTCTGAATATTTGGCGCTTATCAGTCATAATGAAGTCGATCTCATTCCTAGTGACATTACTGGGGCTTCGCTAAGTCCACTTCTTCTGGGGCTTCTTCTGGAAAAATGAATTCATCAAAAAGAGCCCCCGGGTCTCGAGAAAGTTGACTAGCATTTGCTCCCTGTGATTCCTGCACCCATAGCCGAATGATCCTACCCTCGATTCGCCGTGTCCTTGTACTCCTACTTTGGAATTGAAGTCAACCATTACAATCCCCGGGCTACGGTAGGGTACCACAAAAAGCTATTTTTGGCGACGTACAACGGACGCTCTCTGCGGTTGGACGAGTACCTCGCTGAGTTGGAAGACGAGCTAAGTCACATTAACTGGCATATTGTAGGGCTATCCCAGATCCAAAGACAGGGGGAGGAGAAAATGACCCTAGATTCTGGTCTATTCTCCATGGATTTTATACCTTTTCTTCCAAAAATAACCACCACGCGGGCGTAGCCGCGGGCAATAATAAACTCTACTGAACCTATTTAACACCGAGGACCAACCGACTGCTTTACTATCTCGCGTCACATGTGAAGCTTCACATATTTGATTCACACATTTGATTTTGCTATAGGCCGGTCTGGGAGGCTGGTGACATAAAATTCTTAACACTATTTGAAAACACTTTGGTATCTACAATAGACTCTCCAGATGAGAAATAAAAAATATACATACATATACACTCACGCATGTAATCCCCGAAGGGGCAGGCAGAGGTGTAACCAGTAATAAAAATATGTGTTTATAGTATACTAATATAACATTAAAATTAGAAAATAGAATATTATTATCGTTGTATGAACGCTAGTTGTGCACAATGTAAATGAATTACTAGAATAATAAAAGTATAGACCACGAGTTCGCAATACAGTATAGTTTATTTTACCTAATTTTGTTTCTATTCCCAATCTGTTTTGGGCCTTTTAGTACCTTACTTTAAAATTGTCTTTTTTGCAGTCAGGTTTTCGATTTTTTTAATATTTACATACACATATATACACTCACTCCTGTAATCCACGAAGGGGTAGGTACAGGTACAACCAGTACATCCACTTTTCGTAGAATTGATTACGGTCCCACAATGCGATATGGGGTTAGCCTATCGCCATACCGGGCACAATTCCAGACTCCGGCCTGATTTTAAGTATTTCTAAATAGAAAAACCCAATATCACTTTACCCAAACCCGGTTCGATTCCCGTTAGCAGTTTTAATTGTTTGTTTTATATTATTATATATAGAGAGTAGATACACCTATTACAAATCTTAATATATATAATTCTTCTGTACGTGTGTTTGACACCTAACTCCTCCTAAACGGCTGGACCGAATTGGATGAAATTTTGTGTATGTATTTCAATGGGTTCCTGGATGGTTTGAAAACACAATTGTACCCAGAAGGTGGCGCTGCTGTCGGTGTGGCGCTGCTTTAATATAACTGCATACTTTTTCAAATTCGTCGCCTTCAAACATCAAAAGCCACGATAAAACTTCCAAATTCATTACAGCATTCTTATCCATAAAATGTATACTCCCAAAATTAAAAAGTTACCTCATGAGCAATCGTGCAGTTCGAGATTGACTCCACGGCAGAAGTCCTGTCAAGTGGAGCTACTACTTCCATTCCAACCACTCCATGGTAGAGTCGAACACGAACAAAACGTCACGTGTCCGTCTTCAGAGTCGATGGGAACTAATCTTGTTCATGGCACCACGAAATTTTAGTTATATTTTCTGGTAGGCAAGCTAATTTCTAGTTCACCTCAAAACTCACTGTATTCAAGGAGGCTGCAGATGCCATAATAAAGATTTTGTCAGAGACATAATTTTCTCCTCCTTTGTACATCTTCTGGAGACTTCTCGTGAAGTAATATCCCGGAACTGCATAATCTGGAATGAGTAAATGAATATAAAATTATCAGAACCAGTGCTGTTGTACCGCAGGGGACTCTCGTCATATAATTTTATACCATTTAGAAACAGTAAACAACACCGAATGGAATTAAAGTATAATATTTTTTCTTAAACATTATATGTAACAAGCTTTAATACTAAATTTCAGGCTTCTTCCTTAAGAAGTGACGAACTTCTCATATAAATTTTCAACCCCTAGTTCACCCTCTTAGGCCCGTATTACAGAACGGTACTCAGTCGTGAATCTAGTTTTAAATCTGTACTTACGTAATTATTTTATTACTAGCTGTTGATCGCGGCTCCGCCCGCGTGAAGGTTATTTTCGGGAGCAGAAGTATACAATCTGCCTCGGTGGCGTAGTTGTAATTGCGCATGCGTTACGATTGCTGTGCTGAGGTCTCGGGTTCGATCCCCGGGTCGGGTAAAGTGATATTGGGTTTTTCTACCTAGAAATACTCAGTATTAACCCGGAGTCTGGAATGGTGCCCGGTGTGGCGATAGGCTCGCCCCCTATCACAATATGGGACCGAAATTCGGCGAAAAGTGGGTGTACTGGTTACACCTCTGCCTACCCCTTAGGGGATTACAGGCGTGAGTAAATATGTATATGTATGTATGTAAGTATACAATCCAAGGAGTTGTCCTCTGCACTGAGGCACCTGTAGCGGTTGTCCAGCCTCTCAGTTGTTGTGCCTGAATCTTGGATTTCATCTAAAGAATACCTCATAAGTTTAACCTCACTTTGCCCCTTTCAGGGATGATTTTTCAAAAACGTTGGAACACGTGTTTCTCTATTTCCTACCAAAAGCCTTAATATGATTTTTCAGATCCCTAACTTGAGGAATGATAGATTTCCCATACAAATATTGAACTCTTATTTGACCCCTTTTAAAGTTGTGTTTTGAGAAAAAAGATAGCCTATGTCCTTCTCCAGGATATAATCTATTCCCTTACCAAATTTCATTACAATCCGTTCAGCCGTTTAGTCGTGAAGAGGTAACAAACAAACAAACAAACAGAGTTACTTTCGCATTTATAGTATTAGTATGGATGTGACATTTGAACGAACACATGAACATTTTTTATTATTATTAACATTAAGTAAGTCGTATATATTTTCATTTTGTGCATGTCATTTTATGTCCTATATTTAGTTGTGATAATCTATACTATTATATAAAGCTGAAGAGTTTGTTTATTTGAACGCGCTAATCTCAGGAACTACTGGTTCGAATTGAAAAATTCTTTTAGTGTTGGATAGCCCATTTACCGTGGAGCGCTATAGGCTATACGCTATGACCAATAGGAGCGGAGCAGCAATGAAAAATGTTGCTAAAACGGAGAAAATTTATTCCTTTTGAGAGCTTCCGCTGCGTGCGCTGCGTAAACGGTTAAAGTTACATAACAATCATGTATGACCGAATTGTTCCTCTTAAAAAGTTCTAAAAAAAAGTCCATGATAGCATATGTCTATCTTTTTCAGTTGGCTCACTATAACCTTTTTAATGGTTATCGAATTTGTTCTGAAATAATGCATTATTTGGGAAGGGGTTTTATAAACATGGTATTAATCCTTATCCAAATAAATACATTATTCATTACAAGTATTTAATTTTAACCTGTCCCACGTCAGGTGTCAAATTTTGACAACTTATTTATGTCCATATTGACGTAAGCGTAAAACGCGGGAATATCAAACTTGGAGGTAGTAACATGGTAAACAGTCCATAAAAATAGTTATAATGTGTGGAACTTCGTTCTCTAAACGGCATAAGAAAACTGAAGGGTATTCATAACTACATTGTATTGTGATGCCTGCAAAACCAACTCGGCATTACGCCTTTTAGGAAATTGCGATAATTGTGAAAATGCGAATGGTATGATGACAAACTTAATAATGTTTACACTAACAATTACACAAATATTGTTTTTTTTATCGTGGCGTGGCGTGTGGCGCTTTTATAAAGTGACCACACTGCATCTGATGGTAACTGCAGTGCCGTCCAGTTAGAGTATCAAGTAGTGAGAGACAATCTATCCCTCGCTACTCAACACAATCATGCCAGTCTGCTGTGTAGCTTCTTCACATTACACTTAAAAAACCCAGGAGCATGAGAAGGAGTGAACACTGTAGCTGGCAAACTGTTCCACAGCTATATATTTTTGACGCACCATCAGTGCGGCAAAAATACGAATTTCACATTTCGCCAAGCCGTGCCATGAAGTGATAGGGGGCGAGCCTATCGCCATACCGGGCACAATTCCAGACTCCGGGCTGATAATGAGTATTTGTAAATAGAAAAACCCAATATCACTTTACCCAACCCGGGATCAAACCCGAGACCCCAGCACAGCAGTCGTACCGCGTACGCAATTACAACTATGCCGCCGAGGCATTCTATATCAATATGTCAAAAAAAAATTAAGTCTAGATTTTTTTAATTCATGTGTCTATTTTGCCAAGCAGTACAGCTTTTATCTAGCAAGATGAACATTACCCTAGTGTGGGATAAACTGCTGGGGTTAGCTAAATATTGTGAAAAAAATATTTATTTGTGGTTTTTTTTTATAAAAAGGTAACTAATTACTTTTTAAATAAAAATTAAACCGCCTTCAAAAAAACCCAGACACAACTAAAAAGCAAAAAATAATTGGTTACATTTAAATCAATTAGTTATATGCAATTTAAATCAATTATTTTTGGAGTCGGTGCCGGTGTTGTTTTCTTTACTTTTAGATTTATAAAAACCAAGTCTGGATCTATTTTATATTTTTTTGTATGCCTGATTATTCTGTTTTTTCCATGTTTTGGCTGGCACCGACTCCAAATAATTGATTTAAATTGCATATAACTAATTGATTTAAATGTAACCAATTATTTTTTGCTTTTTAGTTGTGTCTGGGTTTTTTTGAAGGCGGTTTAATTTTAAATTACAAGTTAAAGTTAAAGTTACATAACAATCATGTATGACCGAATTGTTCCTCTTAAAAAGTTCTAAAAAAAAGTCCATGATAGCATATGTCTATCTTTTTCAGTTGGCTCACTATAACCTTTTTAATGGTTATCGAATTTGTTCTGAAATAATGCATTATTTGGGAAGGGGTTTTATAAACATGGTATTAATCCTTATCCAAATAAATACATTATTCATTACAAGTATTTAATTTTAACCTGTCCCACGTCAGGTGTCAAATTTTGACAACTTATTTATGTCCATATTGACGTAAGCGTAAAACGCGGGAATATCAAACTTGGAGGTAGTAACATGGTAAACAGTCCATAAAAATAGTTATAATGTGTGGAACTTCGTTCTCTAAACGGCATAAGAAAACTGAAGGGTATTCATAACTACATTGTATTGTGATGCCTGCAAAACCAACTCGGCATTACGCCTTTTAGGAAATTGCGATAATTGTGAAAATGCGAATGGTATGATGACAAACTTAATAATGTTTACACTAACAATTACACAAATATTGTTTTTTTTATCGTGGCGTGGCGTGTGGCGCTTTTATAAAGTGACCACACTGCATCTGATGGTAACTGCAGTGCCGTCCAGTTAGAGTATCAAGTAGTGAGAGACAATCTATCCCTCGCTACTCAACACAATCATGCCAGTCTGCTGTGTAGCTTCTTCACATTACACTTAAAAAACCCAGGAGCATGAGAAGGAGTGAACACTGTAGCTGGCAAACTGTTCCACAGCTATATATTTTTGACGCACCATCAGTGCGGCAAAAATACGAATTTCACATTTCGCCAAGCCGTGCCATGAAGTGATAGGGGGCGAGCCTATCGCCATACCGGGCACAATTCCAGACTCCGGGCTGATAATGAGTATTTGTAAATAGAAAAACCCAATATCACTTTACCCAACCCGGGATCAAACCCGAGACCCCAGCACAGCAGTCGTACCGCGTACGCAATTACAACTATGCCGCCGAGGCATTCTATATCAATATGTCAAAAAAAAATTAAGTCTAGATTTTTTTAATTCATGTGTCTATTTTGCCAAGCAGTACAGCTTTTATCTAGCAAGATGAACATTACCCTAGTGTGGGATAAACTGCTGGGGTTAGCTAAATATTGTGAAAAAAATATTTATTTGTGGTTTTTTTTTATAAAAAGGTAACTAATTACTTTTTAAATAAAAATTAAACCGCCTTCAAAAAAACCCAGACACAACTAAAAAGCAAAAAATAATTGGTTACATTTAAATCAATTAGTTATATGCAATTTAAATCAATTATTTTTGGAGTCGGTGCCGGTGTTGTTTTCTTTACTTTTAGATTTATAAAAACCAAGTCTGGATCTATTTTATATTTTTTTGTATGCCTGATTATTCTGTTTTTTCCATGTTTTGGCTGGCACCGACTCCAAATAATTGATTTAAATTGCATATAACTAATTGATTTAAATGTAACCAATTATTTTTTGCTTTTTAGTTGTGTCTGGGTTTTTTTGAAGGCGGTTTAATTTTTATTTAAAAAGTAATAATTTATTTTTTGCTTTTTAGTGGTAAATTATATAAAATCGGTTAAAAGCTGCTGAAGATATTAGAATTTACGTGTATTTTAATTTTATCACCCCCCTCCCTCACCCCCACCCCTTTACCCTCTCTCACTGAAACTTAACTTTTATAATGAACGTAATGCAAAAAGAACCACTGGAATACTACTTAATTTTAAGGAGTTACCCTCTCCAGCTCCGAAGATATTCATCAGATCTTCACCATATTTTTATGGGACCAAATGACAAGCACCAGCTTTCAATCAAAGAAAGAATGGTCGAAATCGGTTCACACAGTACAGAGAAACGAGGTAACAAACATAAAAAAAAAAAAGCAACATACAGTCGAATTGAGAACCTCCTCCTTTTTTTGAAGTCGGTTAAAAAGAAGCTAAAAATTATTACTTTTTAAATAAAAATTAAACCGCCTTCAAAAAAACCCAGACACAACTAAAAAGCAAAAAATAATTGGTTACATTTAAATCAATTAGTTATATGCAATTTAAATCAATTATTTTTAGAGTCGGTGCCGGTGTTGTTTTCTTTACTTTTAGATTTATAAAAACCAAGTCTGGATCTATTTTATATTTTTTTGTTTTTTATTATTCTGTTTTTTCCATGTTTTGGCTGGCACCGACTCCAAATAATTGATTTAAATTGCATATAACTAATTGATTTAAATGTAACCAATTATTTTTTGCTTTTTAGTTGTGTCTGGGTTTTTTTGAAGGCGGTTTAATTTTTATTTAAAAAGTAATAATTTATTTTTTGCTTTTTAGTGGTAAATTATATAAAATCGGTTAAAAGCTGCTGAAGATATTAGAATTTACGTGTATTTTAATTTTATCACCCCCCTCCCTCACCCCCACCCCTTTTACCCTCTCTCACTGAAACTTAACTTTTATAATGAACGTAATGCAAAAAGAACCACTGGAATACTACTTAATTTTAAGGAGTTACCTTCTCCAGCTCCGAAGATATTCATCAGATCTTCACCATATTTTTATGGGACCAAATGACAATCACCAGCTTTCAATCAAAGAAAGAATGGTCGAAATCGGTTCACACAGTACAGAGAAACGAGGTAACAAACATTAAAAAAAAAAAGCAACATACAGTCGAATTGAGAACCTCCTCCTTTTTTTGAAGTCGGTTAAAAAGTAATATAATCCGTAAAATTCGTTTTGTTTCAATTTATAATATTCGCGTAAATATATATAGCAACTGGCTATTTCATATTAATCTGAATGTTAGTAAGAAAGTAGTCTTGTATATGTGATTGAAATACATACCTTTCTTATGGGGTTGTCCACTCGCTCCGATCGCCACTGTAGTCACCGTTGATAGATTTTTTCTTTATTTGCTGAGGGTATCTGACAAAAAAAAATATGATAATATAATTATGTTTACGGGAATATTTATAATTAAAATAAAACTAATTCCGCACCATGACCGTGAAGGCTGAAAGCTTTCGAAACGTTGGTTTTAAAAATTAAAAAATCCCGATAAAATTATGTCGGTAGTTTCACTTCAATAAATAGCTGCATTTTATCGGGTGATAAACTGTTGATTGAAGGATATCTGATATTAAAATAAACTTATAAGTACCAAACTGGCTAGCGACCACCATAGTCCTAGTTAAAAATCTCCATAGTGGCTTGTATATGAATATCAACTGTCTTCAAGCTTCAATACAATTTGAACTGCACTGTCTTACTTCTGGTGTAGGCACTGTGTTGTGCCGGGATAAGAAGCATTAACTTGGTTAGAAATATTATAAAAAGGAAAATACCTGATCACAGTTGGAACGCAGCACCTCTACCGATGTCTGCATCTGGTTGAACTACGTTGCCTCGTTGGTATTAGTTAGTGTGTACTTCGATATTCTAGAATCTAGAGTATTCCTTTACTCCATGAGTATTCGAATATAATTCAGATTATGAAATGAGTGATCAGAGGAATATAACCACTCATGGACTAACGAACTAAATTATAATTTGAAGCTACCTACACAACGGGTGTATTTTTTTTTTTTAACTTTTTCATGTCCATGGATACTAGTCCTTCAGACGTATACATAAATAAAACAACGGGTGTAATTGTAGCAAGGTTGCCAATGCGATTATATGTAATTTCCCAAAAATCTAAATAAAATTTCCCGAGTTTATTAAGAGCATATATTATATGGAGGACAAGTTGATAAAGTGTCCAGCTGAAACAGCAAATTATAACTCACAAACCGACCATAATAGTGCTAGCATAGCAAGTGGTGTGATATGAATGTAGAAGTTGTAAACGGAGTGCAGTGTGCTTGGCGCCACTCTGCTAATTTGTCGCTTTATGTTATGAACCTAGCAGTTGTAAACGAAGTTAAGTGTGCTAAGTCATTATCCTACGCTTATAACTTTGGGGCTATCTTTGAAATTACATCACTTGCTACTGTGGCACCACCCTAATTGGTCGTTTTTGATGAACACTTTTTTTGTGTACAGAGATTGTGCTCTTTATACTCAGCCTCCATGGTTTCAAGTTGGTTATCTGCGACCATAGATCAAATAGCCAAACTGATCCACAGACTATACAAGTCCGTAAAAATGCCGTATTTATTATTCACAGTAGCTAGGTACTTAGATTCACAAAACAATTTTATGATTGGCGAAAGAATAAAGATACCGAAATTGAATTTTTTACCTAAGCTAAAATTTGTAATTCTGGAAGAAGTATGTCAAGATCCCATATATTGCCATTTTCCCGTATATTGTGTTAGGGTTAGTAATTTATAACAATTAAATATAATACAAATACCGATTAATAGTTGCAATAATATTTCAATAACATTTTTTGACTGGCAACTCTGTTTATTTTTTCGTTTATCTTTTAAAACCCGAGTTAAGGTAGGGAGGAAGATTGGCAGTCAGTGGGACATTCAGTGGAAGCGAGTTGAGGTCGGAAGACGAGCTCTTGTACATAAAAATAATAAAAAGTATAAAAGCAAAACCCTGAGTTTCACCATATACACTCTCTAAGTATTCGGTTGGTACGACGAGATTATATATCTTCAACATCTCAGAAGTGGTATCCGGAATACAACGTAAGTACACGTCCGATTTTAAGTGTTAAAATGCTAACAATGTGTTTTTCTATGTTTTCTCATAAGGTTGTTATTAAAATTATGGTTGCCAGTTTTAACATATATATGAAGGCTAATTAGTGAAAAACACGAATCTGTTCACATTGATTATGTTTACAGAATTATTATTACCCACTACACACCTCTTTACACATTTTTAAGCATACATTGCAATGATGAGTGTTCTGCGATATCTACCCTAAAGTATTAGAATAGTAAAGGTTATTAAAATGTTAATGAGATTAATATACGTTTTAGATTACCAATTTTGTTTTCCGAGATAGTGTTAAAGTATACTTTGGCAAGTTAATGATGTTAGACTAAATAAAACTTTACTATTCTTTATATGTATAGTGATACATTTTTTTTTGCTGTTTGCAATTCAATGCAAACATTTCAGACAATGGATGAGCTAGATCGGCGGAGTCGGGACCGGGCTAGTCGAAGGCTTGAGACACCTGTCTCTAGACGTCTTCGTTCTGGTTCTCGAAGCCGCAGCCAACACCGGGCACGCAGTCAAAGCCGTCCCGAACGCGACTGGGAGCAAGAGGAGGGGCGTGATCGAGTCAGGTTGCTAGAAAAGGAGCTTCAGCGGGAGCAAGAAAAGCTGCTACGGAAAGAAAATCGTCGCCGTTCTCCGTCGCGGCGTGATATCGAGCGACGTGATGGCAGCCGCAGGCGCGGCAACCAGTCTGTCAACACACACCGATCGGATCAGCTACGGGAGGGTAGCCGCAGCCACCACAATCGGTCGGAAGAGAATCGTCGCACAAAGCGGCCCGCAGAGCTCCAACACGACGCGGGACGATCTAGAAGGTCACGTAGTATTTCATTTTCTAGAAAGTATATTGCTAATATCCTAAAAAGTGTGAGAGATGATCTTGTGTCACAGCCTACCCAAGCCGCATAGCAATCGCAAAAGATTGATTACAAAAATATATTACCTAATTTTGACCCGTCTACTAAAACTCAACGCATTGATGTTTGGCTTAATAAGGTGAACGAATGTGCCTCGGTTTATGGCTGGGACGACAGGACCACGACACACTTTGCTATGCAAAAGCTTCAAGGTCTGGCTAAAATCTGGTATGAAGGTCTCAATTCTATTCTTTTCTCTTGACAGAGTGGCAAGAAAAGCTAATGAACGCATTTCCCTTCGAACAGAATTACGGCCAGGCCTTGGAAGAAATGTTAAAAAGGAAGAGTAAATTTAACGAACCAATTGAAGTTTACTACTATGAAAAGTTAACTCTTCTTAATCAATGTGATATCGTAGGAAAACGTGCGGTAGATTGTATTATCCACGGCCTTAGTGATAGGACTCTACGATCGGGTGCTTTGGCATTGCGTTGCACCCTGACCAGCTTTTGCACTATTTATGTAGTAATCGGGACACACACCAAATAACATTAGATCGCACCCCTTTTAAAGCTAAAAATGGTGAGATTTCCAATACCAGCTACATTACGCGACAAAAGTTAGAAGCTAAAGCAAATCTTAAAACAGTCTGCTATTATAACTGCAAGGAGATAGGACATAGTTATTTATATTGCCCTAAGCCTATTATAAAATGTTCACAGTGTGCAAAGGTTGGACATACAGTCGAAAACTGTCGTGTTAAAATGGATGCGACAGCTGTTAATGTTCAAAAAACAATGCGTATCCATTCCTCCAATAAAGGTAGTTTGTGTCCTAATTCTAAATATAACAAGGAGGTAATAATTAACGGGATACCGTTCAGAGGATTCGTAGATTTTGGGAGTGATGTAACATTGATAAGTCAGTCAATAGCATACAGCTTGGGGCTGCCTTATAGCAATGTTCCTTCGGCTATGAAAGGTTTCGGTAACAACATTGTTCAGTCCTTGGGGGAAATATTACTCGATTTGTGCGTGGATGAAGTGAAAGCTAGAGTTGTGTGCAAAGTGGTGGATGATGAATTTTTAGACAAACCAGTGCTGATAGGTCAGTCATACACTGAGCAGCCTCACATAATTGCGCATAAGAACGCAACCAAACTACAGTTTTTCGATATTGGTAACGAGTTACCATCGGCTGATCTAAATGACCATAACGAAAGCTCATTCAAAGTCAAGACAGCTGTTAGCGATATCGAGCTTTATGGTCCAGCCACCATTCGAACTCAAACCGATCCCTCATTTACTGGTAGTTTATTGGTGAAAAATAGCATAGTAGGAGTACCTAACGAGCAATACTTTGTTTTTGGGGGTCTCTATCAAGTAAATGGCGGACGTATCGACATTTTTGTATCTCCGTGTTCAAGGAGGTGTAGAATCATAAGAGAATCAGTAGTTTGTCGGGCAGATCGTGTAGATTTTGTGAATAGGGTTGTTTCGGAACAATCAGATATAAGGACATCAGTAAAAGAAATTGATGTCAGTCAGGTGCGTGTATGCAATAAAGTGTCTGATCAAGACAAACGATCCCTATTAAACTTGTTAAAAAAATATAGCCATTGTTTCGCCTCGTCCCTTAAGGACTTAGGGTGTTCAAATATTAGCGAAATGACCATAGAGCTCAATAGTGAGCGCCCTGTAGTATACCGGCCATATAGATTATCTCATCACGAACGCGAAAAGGTGCGTTCTATGGTCGGTGAAATGTTAGGTGCTGGAATAGTGCGAGAATCAGTTTCTGCGTATTCCAGTCCTATTTTGCTCGTTCGAAAAAAGGATGGTTCGCTTCGGATGTGCATAGATTACCGAATGTTAAATTCGGTAATCTATGTAAAAGTAAAAGAAAGATATCCTATGCCCATCATCGAAGATGAGATAGCACGTCTCACTGGTCAGGCTTGTTTTATTACCCTCGATCTCGTCTCAGGTTACTACCAGGTGCCAATTTCGGAGCAGAGCAAACACTATACTTCGTTTGTCACGCCGGACGGCCAGTACGTATTCAATAGAATGCCGTTTGGTTTAGCGAACGCACCAGCCGTGTTCCAACGTATGATGAACACACTCCTGGGATCTGCTCGTTTCGGAAAAGCAACAGCATATATTGATGATGTCCTCATTTTTGGGAAAAACCCAACTGAATGTCTTGAACGTCTGGAAGAAGTTTTACAGGCGATATCGAAGGCAAATTTGACCCTTAACCTGGCAAAATGTGAGTTTCTCAGTGATAAGATCAGTTACCTTGGGTATGAGATCAGTGCTGCTGGGATTAGGCCAGGTGAAGAAAAAATTGATAGCGTGCGTCGTTTTCCTCGTCCCGAGAATGTACATAACGTTAGGCAGTTTCTGGGGTTGGCCAGCTATTTTCGGAAATTTGTGAAAGATTTCTCTTCAATTGCTTTTCCTCTTAGTAAATTACTAAAGAAAGCTGCGCTTTGGGAGTGGAACGATAGTCAGGAAAAGGCTTTTGAGAACCTCAAATGTAAATTGATAGAGAGACCAATTTTAGCGATATATGATCCTGCGGCAGAAACGGAACTGCATACTGACGCGAGCAGAGTAGGCATTGGGGGTATTCTCCTCCAACGTACAACGGCTAGTGAACTTTTCCGTCCAGTCGCTTTCTATAGCAGACAAACCTCTCCAGAGGAAAAGAATTTTCACTCATATGAATTAGAAACGTTAGCGGTAGTATTTTCCCTCCGTAAATTTAGGGTTTACTTGCTAGGTAAAGAGTTTAAAATTATCACTGATTGCAGTGCATTGCGTTCTACCTTTCTGAAACGAGACCTTATTCCTAGAATAGCTCGCTGGTGGTTGACTCTACAGGAATTCGATTGTTGCATAGAATATAGGGCCGGTGGAAAAATGAGTCACGTTGACGCATTATCCCGAAACCCCGTTGTTGATGATGCAGAAGCTTCAGCTGACCCATTGCCGAATATTTTGAATATAAGTGATGTGGATTGGCTAGAAACTCTTCAACTCGGGGATTCTGAGCTGAGTAGAATTCGAAATATTCTAAGCACTGATATTGATGAAAAAGGTCTCGCTTATATTAAGGAGAACTATGTTGTGAAGGACAACAGGCTGTTCCGTTGCTTGGACGGTGATAAGGACAATATCCGGTGGGTAGTACCGAAGGGGGCTAGGTGGCAGGTATGTCGTATGAATCATGACGAAATTGGACATTTTGGTGTCGAAAAAACTTTGGAAAGGATTAAGAAAAAGTATTGGTTCGCAAAAATGTCCAAGTTTGTCAAGAAATACGTAAGTGCCTGTATCGAATGCGCATACGCAAAAAATGACTCCAACTCGCGTGAAGGTCTACTGCACCCTATCGCAAAGGTAGCAGTGCCATTTCACACCATGCATATTGACCATCTTGGGCCATTCGTAAAGTCTAAGAGGGGACACACTCATCTACTTATAGTTGTGGACGCGTTCACAAAATTTTGTTTCGTTAAACCAGTCAGAAATACGAACGCCCAAAACGTTATCAAAGCCTTAGAAGATATTTTTTATACATTTAGGATTCCTAATCGATTAATAAGTGATCGAGGCAGTTGTTTTACCTCTCACGCATTTAAGAAATTTGCTCTCGATAAAGGTTTCAAGCACATACTAAATGCTGTCGCTAGTCCTAGGTCGAATGGGCAAGTTGAACGATATAATCGCACAATATTGAACTCTCTGAAAGCGTTAAACGTTAAATATGGCGAGAAGGACTGGGATAAACAATTAGTCACGATTCAATGGGGGCTCAACAACACCGTTCAAAAGACTACCGGTAGGACTCCTTCCGATGTGTTGTTTGGTCCCTGTATGAATGTAGAAATTAATCCCATTCTTAATGAAATCGCTGATGAGGCACGTGAAAATAGTGAAGTTGCTAACATACGGACGGAGGTAAAAGAGAGGATAGATAGGGAACAGGGTAAGCAAAAGGATAGGTATGATGAAGGTAGGAAACCAGCTCGCATTTATAAAGAGGATGACTTAGTAAAAATAACCAAAACATGTTTTAATAATGATGGGCAAAGTAAGAAGCTCCTACCAACGTATGTAGGACCCTATCGTGTTGAACAAGTTTTGGGAAGGGATCAGTACAGAGTAGCCCCTGTCCCAGGCTTAGGTAACACACATAATAAGCGCCCAACTACAGTTGCAGCAGATCGTATGAGACCTTGGATCCATGTCGCAGCTTTGGAAGTACACGAAGATGATTCGGTTGATAATGACTCTGATGGTAGCGATTGAGTTGTTGTTATAAGTTTATTGCCGCAGACTGTGTTTTTTGTTTCAGATCAAACACGACAGTAGATCGATTCGTGTTTTGATCCAGCTAGTGCCCACTGTTGTCTTGAGCATAATCGATCGGCTCGAGTACACCAGATGGATGATAGTCGTGTCTCGCATCAGCAGTTGGACGGACATGTACGTTACAGAATCGATCTGTCCGTACTTTGATACGTCTAATACCAAAGTAATTCGTACCAATGTGTCGTCACAAGCATAATCGATCGGCTTGTGAACGCCAATTGGTATAGATGGGTTCTCAAAATGGCAGTTTGGTGATCGAGCAAGTTACCGAATCGATCGGTTCGTGTTTTGATTATAAATACATCAAATGTATCCTAAATATCCATTAAGTGCATTATTCATCATTCACCAGGCAATCGATGTCAGGTGTGCGTATGTTGAGTAATCAAAGAGATTTTGTTACTTTAATTGTTTATATCATTGTAATACTTAGATTGTAATCTTAGTGTTATTTTCATTTTTAGTTACTGTAAGCCAACAAAAGAAATTTTGGTTAAAATTGTTATATTCCAATTGTGTATACAAACTATATATATATATTTGCTGTTACTACTGAAAAACAACTAAAACCTGATGATACCGTACAATTATATTTTGATTTTGTAAACGTAAAATATATCACAATATAATGTTAACAAATAGATATTAGTTTCTTTGAAATTGATTGAATAACATTAAAACAAGTTGTGTTACCTTAAGTCTGTTATATTATGTGTAAAATGTCTGACTGACCCAAGATTCCGATTGTTAGGGTTCCACCTGGGATCGTGTGCGAGGCCGCACACGTTGTCAGGACGGTCGATTGTTAGGGTTAGTAATTTATAACAATTAAATATAATACAAATACCGATTAATAGTTGCAATAATATTTCGATAACATTTTTTGACTGGCAACTCTGTTTATTTTTTCGTTTATCTTTTAAAACCCGAGTTAAGGTAGGGAGGAAGATTGGCAGTCAGTGGGACATTCAGTGGAAGCGAGTTGAGGTCGGAAGACGAGCTCTTGTACATAAAAATAATAAAAAGTATAAAAGCAAAACCCTGAGTTTCACCATATACACTCTCTAAGTATTCGGTTGGTACGACGAGATTATATATCTTCAACAATTGCTTTCCCCAATAAAGGAGATCCGCAGGTTTCCTATGTAAACTGGGCTAAGTGGTGAACACAAATGGGGTATGGTTTTTAACAATAAGGATATGACACAATTTTACTACGATAAAGTATTTTTGAGCCATGTCATAGGGTTTCAAAGTTTTATCAACTTAACGGTATACATAATCTACTATTTTCTACCATCTTCAATGACTATGATTTTCATCAGATATGATCTCCTTAATGATTATAATTATAAATAACGATGTACCTTACCTTACCGTACCACTAATCACCTTTCAAGATGTGAATACATTGTATAACGTATATCCGCCAATAGAAATAATTAATCCGTTAAAATAGCCAAGGGTCGTCGTAAAGTATAAACACAAAATAACCGGCACCACAAATCGAAAACACATCGCTCTCGCGACAAATCACATACCACAGATTAAGTATTAGTAGCAAGCTAGAGATTGAAAATGGACAGCTGTTAAAAACTTGAAGTGTCAATTATCATTCGATCAATATTGCAATAATAAAATCGATGAACCACCTGAGTCATTTTATTTTAGTGTATTTTCTTTTGATTAATAAATGTTTGAACAAATGCCTTTCTAATGTACTTGCAATGTTTATGCTTCTATAGTTTTTGACAACATTCAATGTCGTTTAACAAAAATTGAAAGAATATCGATATTAGGTTAATTTGCAAATCGATACAATATTTACAAAAGTTATATTAGCAACCACACGATCATTTACAATAAAAAATGGTAGAAATATTTTTGTGTTATCGTTATATTTCTTCTAAATCTGATTGCACCGGTGTAGGATGAAATAAAAATGAGAAATAAAGTCTAAAAAATACCAGTGATTTTTTGGTTATTAAGAATATCTTGTTCATGCTGTTCCAAATCTGTCGATCTCCTTTGAGATTCCCCGCACTTTGGAGAATTCCCCACAAATCGGCAACGTTGGACTTAAACACTTGTTGGAAGCAAAGAGAATACAAACGCTGCGCTAGTTGGAAATATTGAAAAAAATAGTCTGTTGTGTTAATTTAAGCATAGATTTAGTAATTTAAGTAATGCCAAAATCTATGACTGCAATACAGAACGATAATAGGCTATTTGACTAATTTTCGAAAATGATTTAAAACTATTCGAAATATCAATGTAGTGTGCTTATTATGTAATAAATTACATAATAAGCACACTACATTGATATTTCAGGAAAATATACAGTATTTTTTATAAAAATCAATGTTAAAGTTTAACGGTCTTATTCATAATAAAACGCTTATCGAAGGTATAAACCTATATTAGTTAAAACGTCATATAAGCCTATCGAACGTTTCATAAAATTCTTTATTCATAATCGTTTCATTAAGCTCCGATAAATAAAATGTCCCTATCGTACACAATGTTGCCATTTCGTAGAAAAAACGTGATTTCAATTGATTTCATCGAGGTTTTGTCTCTGGAAAGAGCCAAAAAAACGACAACTTGTCATTGTCATTTGTAAACAAACTTTACTCTTGAGGGTAATCATTGTCGTAAAGCCATATATTTTTTTAAAAAGAAGAAGAAGACTCTTGATGGATAATTTAATTTGCCTTGCAATCTAGAAAGGTCTCATTTGGTCAGAATGCAGCAATCTGCAAAGCGGCCGAGGAGTGAAAACTGGCTAGAGGAAGACAAGGTTGGTGCAGCCATTTTCTGGTTATCAAAATTCCTCTTTGCGCTATTTATGTATCCATTACTAACATTGTTTTTACTTACAAGCTTTTCTTGAAGGAGTTAGTGAGGGAGCGGGTTCATGTCATCGAGAATAAAAATACAGACACGAACTCCAATTCCTTAAAGGTGGCGGCGTAGAGCGATTTGAGAGAGAGGTACAACTTAAATCTAATTGTTATTCTTGCATTGTTTTAATGTCAAACAATGTGCACAACGATATAAACAAACTTCGTTTTTATTACAGCTTTAATTGTATGTGTAAAGGGGCCCCACGCACAGTAAACCAGCTGAAGGCACAGTGGGGCCTTCTGAAAATTAAGGCAAAAAAATTTAAGGCAGAAGAGAGAAAGGTGTTTTTAAAGACTGGTGGTGGCCCACCACCATTCATAAGAGTCAGTAGTGAAGACATTAGCAGCTGGCTGCCTAATGAATTCACTACTGACAACAATGAATTAGATTCAGATCAAATAAATCAGGTAATATTTTATTGCATGTTTTTATAATTTGACAATTGAGTCATAGTTTTTGTACTTGTAACTATAGGTATATTTGAGGTGAGAATACTTTTGTGTAATGAAAATTCACATTTACAGAACTAATATTCGTCAAAACCATCCACCTCACAAGATCAAGAAAATTATATAATTCAAGAGGTATGTTAAATCAAAAGTCAAAATTAAACTCAAATCATTTTTAATAAGTAATGTAAAGATGACCATAGATGAACACACCCACGAGAGCCAGAGGAAATTATTACTTTGCCAAAACAAAACTTTTTTTAATAAAACTTCAAAAAAACTATTATTTTTCAGATAGTTGTGCCTCCTCAGGGTCTGATTCCACATGAAAATATAAAGACGGTATTAATAAATCAGTTTTATGCTGTAATCATGTATAATTATGTTGTATGTATATAGATAAATAATACTTTATATTTTTCAGGCAGTAAACCAAACCAATCAAACAAAAAAATCTCCAAACCCATCTCCACCTGGAAACATACAGCAGGTATTTACAAATCATCATTATGTAATTTCAGTTTTATGCTAAAATCCTGTAGATACTATTTTATTAAATAAAATTATTTTTTTAGATGACATATGTGGAGCCTTCAGATCGACCTCCACCAATTGCTTCAGTTCAACTATTTAAAAAACAGAAAATCACAAAAAAAAAAGATTCATACAGTAAGTAAATTTATATTTCCATAGTTATAAAAAGTTATATAATGTTTTGGTTAAAAATTAAATATGGGTGTGTATATAAACTTAATACAGTTTAATAATGAACTATACCCAACAATAAAAAAACATATAATAATTATGCATCTAACATTAACCAGCTAATCTTAAGTCTACATTCACAGCCATCAAGAATTGTAACATAAATATCAAAGAAAAGATATTGTATTATTTTGTATATTTATACACTGCATTATTTCAGGTTCATCGCTCACCCGCAGAACAAATTTCAGCGGTGGAAATGCAACGTAAGAGAGAGCTGCATGCTCTGCAGGTGGAAAGTGAGCACCAGAGAATTAAAACTTAAAAGAAACATTACTAAAAAAAAAAAAATTATAAAAAACAAAATGACGAATACAAAATATAGATAACTGAATTTTAAACGATGTTTAATTATTAACCTTTGAGTGATAAAAATTCATTCATTGAAGTGCCTTGCTATAAAAGCCTGCAAGATTGCAGAATTCCTTCCCTGTCTAGGATTTGACTCACTGTTAGTATCAGATTCAGACACCTCTTCAATATTGGACACACTTTCCTCTGTGGCATATGTTTCTCTTTGAGCAATTGCAATGTTGTGCAACACTGCAAGAGCCACAATAGTAGTCTTCACATTGCCAAATTTTACAGGAATGCCATGGAGCAGGCACTGGAAGCGCTGTTTCCACACACATATTTATTCACACCATCACAACACACAACCATCCATATTTATTATAAAATTAGGAACGGGTCTTAATCGCGCAATACTTTAATGGTATAAATACCACAATTATTTCCCGACGTTTCGACCGAGTTGCATCGGCCGTAGTCACAGGCTGACTGATTCGGTCGAAACGTCGGGAAATAATTGTGAATCAGACTTTTAGGAGATTACAGGGTATACCCTGAATCTCCTAAAAGTCGACCCCTAAACTCTACGCCCCTGCCTCAAAACGTTCCTTTAGAGTGGATTCATTGAATATCCGGGAGTCATGAGTGCTGCCTCGCCATCTAGCAACAATATCCCTGATCTGAAGACTAGCATCATAAGTCACCTACAACAATTCTGAGTTTAGATTATGCAATAAAGTAAAACCTACCTTAATTTACAACTTTAGATATTCCTGAAATATTACCTGAACATTGATGGGATAATATCCCTTTCTATTTATATAGTATTGGGCTGCATCACCACACCACATGTTTTTTTTATTTTTATATGGGTGCAATCAATACCACCAATTACAGAGGGAAACCCTCTTATTTGGTGAAATTCCTTTATTAGACGTTGTTCCTCTGCAAAAGAAGTGGGTATCTTTATACAGTTTGCAGCATGTCATGTTTGTGCTGCTGCGGCGGTGCGGCCACCGCAGCTATCGGCATAGGCTGGGGATTTTTTGTCTCTTCTTGGCCACAATATTCCACCCCTCCTCCATCGATGCAGGAGCGGGAGGTAGTGGCCGCGGTTCTCTCGGCGATTTCGCAACGGGAGTGCTGCTCCTGTTCTTGATTTTATTTCCCCTCTTTCCCCCCCTTCGGGATTTATGGTGAGGGGGATTTGGAGACGCCACAGAAGTTGACGGTTCCACCGGCCCAGCGACTACGACAGGCGTAAGTCGGGGTGGGGGAGCGTCGACAGGGGTGGGCTGGGCGTTACTCTTTCCCTTGCGCAGCCCTTTTCCTTTCGGGGTGACCGTTGGACCGGCAGCGACTGATGGGGCCTTTGATGGCCCAGAGACGGCGGGCGTTACCGGAGCTTTAGCCTTATCGGCGGCCAATGGAGGCCGCATGATGGGCTCTGGAGGTAGCCTCGAGCAATGATATTGTATATAAAGATATGCTACGTTTATACTGAGCGGCATTCAGTATTGTTGCGTTATTATTATACGTACTTACTTATAGGTGTTTACTAGATTTCAACTAGTGACTGCGATAGATAATACGGAACGTATGATGCAGAAAGAGATAGCTATCTGTGGTGTGTTGCGCTTGAAGTACAGTAGGGAATCATGTAGTATGCGAAATTTCAAACAGAAGAGACATTGAATATAACAATAGGCATATTACACTGATTGGTGTTATGATTAAATAAAATATTATATAAAAATACAAATATTTTTTCTATCTATTTATTCACAATCACAACGAAATGTTTCTCATAATCACAGTGGGTATTTATTATTATTAATTATATTAAAGAAGACTGTTGCCTTTAAGTACGAGGCCTCGGAGCTAGACTATTTTTCTATCAGTTTTATTTTATGCAGTCGGGTTTTTATCAGATCTTTAATTTGCTTTATTTTTAATTATTAAATTTGTTATTTACCCTCAAATAATCTGTCCATCACACAAACATTTGTCCCCGTGTGGGAATCGAAACCACGGTCTCTCGTTTCACAGTCGGCTACTCGCCAATTGCGCCACGGAGGCTGTCGTAATCTTAATTATAAAACGTTTAAAGCGATAACTTATTATGATCATCATATTATGTAAGAAAGACGCTCGCTAAAGAAAAGAAAAAAAAGGGAGTTTATTCTCTTTGCGCAATCAAGCGGACGGATGATATGTATTATGCCTACGATTTCGCTTCTGGTTGTTTAATCTATGACGCATGCAACGCACTGTTGTCCAATGCTATTTGTCCTTGTCGCGCTGCAGTTGCCAACATATTCTCTATCCTTTTCTAACCATCATGTTGAAAGTTCGTCAATTATTTATTAATTTCGGTAAATGAGAAAAAACAATGACAAAATACAAATATGACGTTCTTTTATTTAAACTTAAGTGTGGTATGAGACTCCTTCATTTTTATTAATCTTGTAACCATAGTTTTTACACTTTCTTAATACACAACTTGGCATTTTGGTAATATTATTGACACACTATAGACACGTTCTGTTGCGCTCGTGGCTATTAGCGGACTAAATGAAATTACAACAATTGTCTGAATTTGGTTGCAACAATTTGCGCACGCTGGTGCGATATCTACCTCTTTTTAATACAATATCATTGGCCTCGAGTATATATCGCTTAAGCGCGCGTCTATTATATTTAAAAGACGGCGCTCGAACCGCACGCGGCACATGGCGGACATTTTGTTTTGTTTTTAATTTTTTTTAATTTTGTGTGTAATGGTAACACAATTGTACAGCTTATGTAAATGTCCCATTGACGTAAATTATATGGACAGGATATTTGATCCGCGAAAGTGTGCCTATTTGATTTTCGCCATATTGGCGCTGATAGCAGTGCAGTCGAGCAGTGAGCGTCCGCGGAAGTAACGATGGAGTTGAGACACGAAGGATGATATATCGACAATGATACACAACAGTCGATGGTTTACAAATCTTAAAAATAATAAAAACATCGCCTTAGCAAAACATATTTTCATTTTAATGGGGTCTTAATTTACAATCGAATATATTATTATAACTAGGTTTGATGCTGTTTTGAGACTATAAATTATATTTAAAAAATAGCACGCTTTAATAGCTAGCCGAACTAAAAAGTAGAAAATAATATTAAGTTCAAGGCAAAAAATTATAATTTAAAAAAACTAAAAAATATCACGTTTTAAGGTGTCGTCAAATATGATTCCAAGATCTTTGAATCTATTAAATTCATTGGCGCCCCGATTCACGAAGAAAGGATGTATGGCGTCAGGACCAGACCCTTAGACGAGTCAAAATTTTTAATAAAAATATCGATATTTTTTTCGGATATATCAAACTCCGATATTGATATATTTAAAAATATCGATATATCAAACTCCGATATTGATATATTTAAAAATATCGATATATCGGAAATCCGATATATCGATTTAAAAAATATCAACATCCCTATTATATGTCAAATTTAGTTTCAAATACACTCGAGAGGGGCGCTTCAAATAAGTCAAGAAAATAGCTGTCATTTTGTATTAGATATCCTGTCCATATAGTATACGTCAGTGAAATGTCCGTATTATTATCCGAGACACGGGGTTGCCGTACATAATTTAACAATTTAATTTCACTTCATATCTACTTTAAGGCCGAATACTGAAACGCTACTTAGTTGACCGACTTAGCTGACGGCTACTTATTTCTAACTGGGCAGTAAATTTAAGTGGAATTCTCAAACACAACTTAGTGGATTTAAGATCATGATTAGCTGAGTATCCCTTAATTTTTCTATAAATGGCAACATTACTGTAAAATGTTTGTTTCCAATTACATATTTTATTAGTGGAATAAAATTGGTATGTCAGAGTCATTACACGCAGTATTTTTTATAAACAATTTATGAAAATAATTTATCTGAATGGCTGATTACGAACAAAAAAATACTAACTTTATTAATTTGCATGTAATCGTAAATTACTTTCACTACTATCCGTGGAGACTCGTGCCGATCAGTGATAATGATGATATTTTTTATTAAATACCTATGAAATAATTCATGCGGTAGAAAGTAGAAACGAAACGTAGTAGGTAATTACTTATAAAAAAATAGTCTATTTGCAAACACTACTTGTTTTATAAATCAAGTTAATAGTTTACAGTTCACATATTACTTATTACCAAATAACAATTGATTTTGAACAGATGTCTGGAGTGGCACGGTCTTGGAGCCAAACATTAATGAGGCCAATTGTTTAGCTATTAATATTCCTAAGGTTATAAATATCTTAGGGGTGTATCGCCCGCCATCTTTCAGGAACATGGATAGTTTTTTACTTTCACTTGATAGTTACATAAGTATACTTAATGACTTACCATTTTTACTGGTTGGCGACATAAATGTGGACATATTGAATACCTCGGAGAACCTGCAGAGCCTAGAATACCAATGTTTTATGGCTGAGCATGGACTTTTTCCGGCTATAACACAACCGACTAGATACTCTTCATGCCTTGACCACATCTATCAAAAATATATATAATTATGAAACAGCGCTGGCCACTGTATGTCAATTTGACATACATTATCACTATCCAGTCACTTTAGGAATTAGCCTAAATAAGCCTAAACCTCTGAGGCCAAATCGATTGATAGTAAAAAGAGATTTGGATGCCATCAAAAACGATCTTGCAAATATTAATTGGTCTATTGTTAACAGTTGCAATGAAGTTAACTCGGCTTGTGAAGTTTTTACGAGACTTTTTTCAGACACAGTAAACAAACATACTCGCCAACTAAAAGTTAGTAGAACAAAGTATAATTTAAAACCATGGATCACACCTGGATTAATGCGATGTATGCGTCATCGTGACAGTTTGCACTTGCAAGCTAGAATGGAGCCGACAAACGAATTGCTTCAAAAGATTTATACGCGTTACCAAAATTTCTTTATAGATCTACTGCGTAAAATTAAAACAGAACATCAAAACAAAGAATTAAAAGAAAATAAAAGCAATCCGAGAAAACTATGGCAAACTATTAAAAATATCTGTAACTTGGCCACCAGTAACAAAGAGCAGAACGAATTACTATCATTGGACGGCTGCTTGAACGCCCAAGAATCTGTAGATTTCATCAATACCCATTTCTCTACAGTTGGACAAAAGCTAGCTGATCAAATTCTAACAACCATGAGCAAGTCTCAACCGAATCTTGTGAAATCAGTCACAGTAAGAAACTCTCCAGTAAACTCATTGTTTATGTCACCTACCAATCATGAAGAGGTGGGAAAGCTAATTATGGGTTTGAAAAATAACAAAGCACCGGGTATGGATGGCATTAGCAACACACTTTTAAAACACGTCAAGAATGAAATTGTGATACCACTAACATACATCTTAAATTTAAGTTTATCCAGCGGAACCTTCCCTCATGACTGGAAGCTCGCGTCGGTTTACCCTGTTCATAAAAGTGGACCAACGAACTGCATAAACAATTATAGACCAATCTCACTCCTAGGAGCATTTTCTAAATTACTTGAAAAACTAGTCAATAAACGTCTTGTTCATTTTCTAGAGTCACATAACCTCATCTCTTCTAAACAGTTTGGGTTCCGCAAAGGAAAAAGCACAGAGGATGCAGTTACGTTGCTTACTGACACAGTGTCAACACATCTTGACAATAAACAATCTTGTATTGGTGTCTTCTTGGATCTGGCCAAAGCTTTCGACACAGTCTCCATACCTATACTTTTAAAAAAACTGGAAGGTATGGGCGTTCGAGGGGTTGCCTTAGATTGGTTTATTAGCTACCTATCGGAGCGGAGACAGTGCGTAAAAATAGGTCAAACAATTAGTAGTGAGCAGAACATGAATTTCGGAGTACCTCAGGGCAGCATTCTTGGACCCACGCTATTTCTTATTTACATCAACGATATTCATGACTTAAGCATTGCAAATGCAGATATTCTTTGTTACGCTGACGACACTGCAGTAATCTTTCACGGCTCTTCCTGGAACTCAGTTTGTTCATCAGTTGACCGTGGTATGGGGGCAATAGTTTGGTGGTTACGGCAAAATCTTCTTACACTCAACACGAAAAAGACTACCTTCCTGTGTTTTTATAAAACCGCTGCTTCTGCTCCTACAAATAACATAAATATTAAAATCCACGATGTGACATGCAATTTGAATTCTTCTTGTTTTTGCGACTCGTTATTACGCGAAAAATCTTATAAATACCTTGGCGTGCACATTGACGAAAACCTTACGTTCAAAAAACACATTCAAGCTCTGTCGTTACGCGTCAGAAAAGTTGTAGGTATAATGCGAAATCTCCGTAATGTAGCATGTATGAGCACACTGAAGAGTGTGTATTACGCGCTTTGTCAGTCCCTTATAAGTTACTGCTTAACATGCTGGGGGAGTGCTGCCAAAACGTATATCATTCAAGCTGAGAGGGCTCAGCGATCAGTTCTAAAAGCAATGCTGCATAAGCCATATAGATACCCTACCTCCAAAGTCTATGAAGACGCTGGAGTTTTGAGTGTCCGTCAGCTCTTTATTTTAACAACATCCCTTTCAGTTCATAAATCAGTAAAATCCTTGTACAATCATGAGTTTTTAGCGAGTCGTAGAATTTATAGACTACCCACCCCATCCGTCAACACCAGATTTGCACAAAGGTTTGGCGAATTTATAAGAGCGCATGTATATAACAATGTTGCTAAATATTGTGATATTAAAAATAAAACAGTAAAGGAAGCGAAAACATTAATATTTAAATGGCTCATTTCACTAAATTACGACAAAACCGAAGTTGTATTAAATATCCCTTGTTGACAGTACTACTACACATAATAAATTATTCCCAATATAATAATCATTGTAATATATATTAGTATTTATATATATCATTTAGTAATTATATACATAATTTTTTTTTGCAATACAAAAATGCCAACACCTTAATTATTTTAACATTTTATAATGTAATTTCTTTATATTAATTAGTTAAACTGTTCCCTTCAATGTTCACTATTTATTTTGTAAGTTTGTAAGTTAATCTACTATTGTAATATCGGTACTATGTAACATCAAAAATGTATTCCCGTATAAAGATTTCCTCGATACAGGCTTGCCTAGTGAGGAAATCGAAGGACATTATCATTTTTTGTACATTTTGATGTCAGCAAAATACATTGTCAAGCGATTTTTTTTTTTTTTATTATTGTTTTTGTATAACTTGTGAATTGTGTATTTTGTGGTAATAAATTTATTTTAATTTTTCAATTGACCATGTGGCTTCTTTTCAAAATTTAATCAATGGTAATGGAAAAGAAAACACCATGATGATGATGAACGGGGTGATGATAAAGGATACATAGAAAGCGTGTATATCCATCGCAACGAATACAACATTTCTGCAACATGTGGATCCTGAGTGGGCTCAATACGTTATTTATATGAAAACTTAAAGCAAAGAACAAAAAAAATGTTGCTAATGAAAATATATGTATTAGAACATACTTAAATGATGAAACTTGTATCAACTTTGTGCTTGTTATAAATAATAATAACATGGTAAGTAGTAATTAAATGTTGACAATAGTCAAAAGTTACATTGTTCTGTTCCTCCATGAAAAATAAACCAAAAATCCAAATAATTGATTTAAATTGCATATAACTAATTGATTTAAATGTAACCAATTATTTTTTGCTTTTTAGTTGTGTCTGGGTTTTTTTGAAGGCGGTTTAATTTTTATTTAAAAAGTAATAATTTATTTTTTGCTTTTTAGTGGTAAATTATATAAAATCGGTTAAAAGCTGCTGAAGATATTAGAATTTACGTGTATTTTAATTTTATCACCCCCCTCCCTCACCCCCACCCCTTTTACCCTCTCTCACTGAAACTTAACTTTTATAATGAACGTAATGCAAAAAGAACCACTGGAATACTACTTAATTTTAAGGAGTTACCCTCTCCAGCTCCGAAGATATTCATCAGATCTTCACCATATTTTTATGGGACCAAATGACAAGCACCAGCTTTCAATCAAAGAAAGAATGGTCGAAATCGGTTCACACAGTACAGAGAAACGAGGTAACAAACATAAAAAAAAAAAAAAAGCAACATACAGTCGAATTGAGAACCTCCTCCTTTTTTTGAAGTCGGTTAAAAAGGCAATTTCAATCAGAGTAATACTAATGCAGCACGAACTAAAATAAACCACTCATTTACTGCATATGAGTGATTAATTATATATGCATATTTGCCAGCCCCGGATCTAGGGGGGGGCAAGCCGGGGCCTATGCCCCGGGCGGCAAGTTCAGAGGGCGGCCAAATTCACACTTTACAGACGAATGGACAACTCATAAATTACTTTATTGCGCGGAGTGAGACGTGCTGCACTGAACATTTATTATTATTTATTCGCGGGGCGCGTAGGGATAGTTCAAAATACGCGCCCGTTCGCCCGCAGGAATCGCAGATCGCGGCAGCACGCGTCTGGTTACCACGCGTGCGAAAGAGATGAAGCTATATCCGAAAACTCCCTCGTCGATCTCTCTCCACGGCAGTGTTTTGTTTTAGAAATGTGTTGTTTATGTTTACTATTTTGTACTTGTCGATCAACAGAAGGTAAAATACTTCTCATTTAGTCTAGGATCCCTGATAGTAGGTTTGCTATTGATTACTATTAAGTAGATTTTCTGTGAGTAGCTTCATTTTACAAAAATTTTCGATTGTGGTAGGTAACAGGGGCAGCAGGGATAAAATATGTCGATTTGATGATTATCAAAAAATGTATCACTAACTGGGCGATTTTTTTGTTAAATCTCAATTATCTAAATTATTCGAAAAAATATTTGTCCTACAAAATGTATGGTTTGATCAAAGAGTCCCCCCCGTCCAACATGTATAGATAATGAGGTCATCAAAAATGATAAATAACCAGCAGATTTTTTTTCTGTTGCTTAGTTTATATTTAAATTATTTAATAGCCACATTGTCCTACAAATTGCGTGGTACGATATCCCGGTCGTACGCGCAAAAGTTGTTAACACCATAAGACCATTTCTCCCATTATTTACTGTAGGACATGACTGACTGCCTCGGTGGCGCAGTTGTAATTCCGTACGCGTTACGACTGCTGTGCTGAGGTCTCGGGTTCGATTCCCGGGTCGGATATAGTATATGGGTTTTTCTATCTAGAAATTCTCAGTATTAGCCCGGAGTCTGGAACCTGTGCCCAGTATGGCGATAAAATCAAAAAATCTAATATTTACTGAATCCATGTAATGTTATACATCATTTAGATTCGGTCAATTTTTTCACTCTACCGCCAGTTCGGAATGCAGTTTCGCTAGAGAAGAACGGACAAGAAACTCTAGCGTTGCTCTTTTCACACCGGTTAACGATATTTGGTCATACAATTAATATATTCAGTTTAATTACATTAGATTAGAGCAGCTCAATCTATGTTGAGTTGCCTTATTGTAGTATTGTGAATAAGAATCATTACAAGACCTAGTGCCGCACATGACCATCGTGAGTGATGAAAATTAGTTAGTCCTTACTGAAACAGTCTGAGCAGACCAGTCCACACAAAAATATCTGCTGGTTAGTTATCATTTTTGATGAACTCATTATCGATACATGTTGGACGAGGGGGACTCTTTGATCAAACCATACTTTTGTAGGACAAATATTTTTTCGAATAATTTAGATAATTATCTTGAGATTTAACAAAAAAACGCCCAGCTAGTGAAACATTTTTTGAGAATCATCAAATCGACATATTTTATCCCTGCTGCCCCTGTTACCTACCACAATCGAAAATTTTTGTAAGAGAAAAGTTGGGCGTCTCATCAAAATGAAGCTACTCACAGAAAATCTACTTGATAGTAATCAATAGCAAACCTACTATCAGGGATCCTAAACTAATTGTATTAGTGTCGCATCAATAAATCTATCACAGCTCATCGATCGCTTTTCTAGGTAATAGAGTAAGATCCCAGAGCGATCTGACATAACTTATTTTCATGGATGAAACCTTAGGTTCTCAATAGCGTCTCATGTTCTTTGAATAACCTGCATGTTTGTGGAGCTCTCCTTGTGACACCTGGGCAGGTACCAGGTAAGAAAGGTAACTAAAAATAAGAGTTACTTAACTTAAATATACATGGCTGATTTTTATATATGTTATGTAGAATATTGTTCTAAAATAGTATCATAAGTGTCAGACACTTTCCATGGACCAAAACTTTTGTCAGATGCTTTAAAGCTCCACAGAAAATAAATTATGTTTACTTATTTTTACATGCTGATTTTTAAATATGTTATTAAGGTAACTATTACAAAGTTATATTTCATTAATCAGACAAATTGTAGTAAATGTAATTAGCTCGGAAGAATTGTCGAAAAACTCAGATTTGCATAATTTTTTTTGGTTTAAATTCTTCGTTAAATTGCTGCTAATTGCCCCATAAATACGAGGGTGCGCGGGGGTGCGGCCTCTTTCGACGACAACATTCGAAGACAAAGGACGTATTAGACATCGCGTTTTGTATATTTGTAGTAAGCATAAGTTTGTAAAATATAACGCTATCGGTTGATTGCTCCTTATTTCTCTTAAAATACTCACAATATTCATTACACTTCTGGTTTTTAATTTTATGACAAGGCCATAGATTTATTTGCACAACAAAAAGCTCCAAGAGTAAAATTGTAATTTCAATTCACAATAATGCAATAATATATTTGATTTTTATTTTTATTATACATATTTTTATTTTAAATCCTATCCTGTGCTGTGTAT
This sequence comes from Laothoe populi, assembly GCA_905220505.1. Classification (NCBI taxonomy): domain Eukaryota; kingdom Metazoa; phylum Arthropoda; class Insecta; order Lepidoptera; family Sphingidae; genus Laothoe; species Laothoe populi. Next base: position 5,489,772 of record HG992170.1, read on the forward strand.
AAAATATATACCCCACACGTTTATGTCTATATATCTGTAAATAAATAGGCTTAACACAGAAAGAACAGCGATGGATGCATTATTTCTGGAAGGCCTATGTAGGCTATGTCCAAATTTCAATCAATTAGTGGACATCTGATAGCTGAAATTATATGGATAATAAAGGTATAAATAAATGTAAGTGGGCGGGGGCGGCATTTTTCTGTTTTTGCCCCGCCTAAAAAAAATTGAAGATCCGGGGCTGATATTTGCCTTTTATTTCAGAATTAATACACACATAACATTGTAGTATATTAAAACTATATTGTGCATCTAGATATACAGATAGATTTATAAATAATTATGTATGTTTCAGATGCTGAAATGGAAATTTTAAATGTTGGCCCGCGAATAAGCACCTGGTATATTTTCAAAATAGAGCCCATAAATATTTTAGCATAAATTATGAGGTGCAGTACTTTATTTTTGTTATTATGTTGTTAAAACAGATGGAACATGGTATGTCAAGGATATACACATTGTTATAGGAAAATCTAATTTAATTACTGATTATGAATAATGGTTCTTAAGTATTGACCTTAAATGAGCAAAGTTATTTGTGGTTTTGTGTTGATTCTGTCACCATGTCAGATTGCAACTTGTTTAGAAATTGACTAATCAATATAATGCTGTTTATCACACTGCAAAATAATCATTTTTATTTAAGGTACTAAAACAAGTGGAGAAAAGCAGGATATTGTTAAAAAATAAAATGAAAGCAGATAAGAGAAACAAAACTAACCACAAAAGAAAAATATTTTAATATAAAATTGGAAAGAAAATTTACAACTGAAAAACATTGTTTAGAAACCACACTATAGAAATTAAAACCAAGAAGATTTAATTGTATGAGTCATGTTTTTTTATTAAAACTAAAAAGGTCAAATAAACACTTGATTGGTATTATTGTTTTATTTCCATTTTCTAAATAAAGTTTTTAATAAGTAAAATATGTGTTAATTATGTGATTTCTCACAATATCATTTTCATTTCCTCTCTGTGGGGCTGGTGGTAATAATTCATCACTTTGTGTGAATTCAACATTTTCTTCCTCATCTTCAAGTACATCCTGCCTTGAAATTGCTATATTATATAGCACTGCACATGCTACAATTATAGTAGGAACATTTTCCAGTTTCACCAGCAGACCCAGTTGAAGGCAAGGGAACCTCCTCTTTAATATGCTAAAAACTCTCCACAGGGTTCTGGTCCTTATGTGTGACCTATTATAGGCTGCTTCATGTGGAGTGGAAGGATTTAGGATAGATATCAATAAATATTTTCTGCAAGGGTAACCACTGTCCCCCATTATGTACAGAGCCTGGCCATCTTGCTATTATATTTCTGATGGTTAATTTTGCATCACAGACTACTTGCACATTAAGAGAAAAGAAACCTTTGCGGTTTCTATATGTTTCTGCCTGTGTTCCTCCTAGAAACAATAAAACCATTAATTCACAAAATTATTATAAATAAATAATGTTATATAATACTTAGCAGTAGCACACATAGTGCTGACCCTACAGTACAGTAAGATACAAGTCTTGTATTTAGGGTGTCAGGAACTAGGTACACAAGATTGTTGGGTTTAATACCCAGACCTAAAATAAATATATGCGGACATCACAAACATTTCTCTCAGTGCAGGAATCGGACCTGCTGCCTCTCATTTTAGAGATGGCTAGCCACCAACTGGCATGTCCATGTCATAATATAATTACAAGTAGTTAGCTATAAAAACCAGAACATACCAGGGGATTTAATCTTAATGTGTGTACAGTCCACAGCACCCAGTACTTTAGGGAATCTTGCGATCCCATAAAATTCACTTGAAATTTGGCGTTTATCATTAGCAGAAGACATTTCACTATAACTACTTTTCAGCTTTGCTAACTCTGCTGCAACTCGGTGGACAATTCGATGGACAGTCGGTTGTTCCACTAGAAATAAATCTCCGACGACTCTTTGTTAACTGCCCGTGGCAAAATATCTTAGAGTAATCAGTAACTGGTCCATCGGTTGAATTGCTCGATTCCTCCTGGTAACGGGCTGAATGTTTGCTTGGATTAAGGAACACAAATGTATTACTGTTTCCTTGTTAAGCCGAAACCGCATTATAAACTTTTCTCTATTTACTCTTCTGGTAAAATGTAATTCTTCATCAGACAAGGATGACAAAGAAGAAAGAGACATGATTTCACTAACTCAAAAGTTGCACAATATATTTAAGACTGGTCGCAGGCACTATTAAATTAAAGTGTTATTTAACAGCTGTCAAACTCTAAAGTAGCGTTTCTGAATACCGATTTCGTCACTAAGGTGAACTTAAAAATTTGACTTCTTAAATTTTAGGATAAGATTTAAGTGACGTTTCTGTATACCATTTTGAAGGATAACTAGCTCTTAAACGTTTAACTGAAACTTAAATATTTAATTATCGTTTGAGTATTCGGGCGTTAGTGTTCAAAAAGGTAAATTAGTATTTAAACTGAACTGATGATATATATATATATATATATATATATATATATATATATATATATATATAAAAGTAAGTAAACGCGTACCTGTAAAAATTGTACTGTGTAAAATATTTATATTTTATTATTCAACTGTGTCTCTATTACATCTACAGCTATTTTGAATTTTGAATTACATTAATGACAATAGATAATAATATAATATTATGTGTTCACAGTTTATTATGAAAATTATAATTAATATAAATCATTATAATATTGTGCAACAGCGCCATCTTTGATATTTAGCTGGCGTCGCGTCGTTAGATTACATTAGAACATTCATTTATTGTCAACATGTCAATTAAAACATTATGAACTACGTACGAAATAAGAAAGATGTCACTGAAATACAATATAATCCTTAATATATATTTCCTTCAAAAATGTTGGTTGTTTTTTTATATTTCATAATTCATAATTTATAACTTGTAATTATACTTATATATTGTGTATAATCTAAGAATTATAACTTATAAATACTGTTATTTTATGTTATTGATTGTTTATGTTTTTTTTTTAATTGACTATTACTAAAGGAAATGGACAAAAAAGTACATTCCATGTACAGAGAGATACACAGTAAATTATATTGTATAATAAAAATTGAAAAATGAATTAATGCGTAGTTTTCAATCTCTCTGAACTTGTCAGTTTTTATTTCTTAATATAAGTAATGATGTATGAATTCAAAGTTCCGTTTGTCAACTTCGGCCATGATGGACCATAGAAAAAGATAAATATATAATATGGACTTTCCGGACCACGCATACTACTTGTAGGTAGTGGTAAGTGATATGGACGACAAATGCTCGTAGGTACATTTTATTCATACGAAACTGTTCTTCATTGGTATATGTTGCATTTAATAAAATTATCTTTTCATAAATGTTGATGCGTTAAATAGTTTTTTTCAAATATTTCACACAAAAACATAAATCGTTTACTTTTTTTGATTCTATTCTTTATTTATCTATGTCAATTTAACGTAAGACTAGGCAGTCCTGGGAAACTTCGAACAAATTAAATTTTGTATGAAATTATTGCTTAATTTGACAGTATTTTAATAAGAACTGAAGAATATTAAAATAATAATAATAATATCCTGGGACATTATTCAGACAGCCATCTGAAATCTATGCTTGAATTTGTTTTCTCTAATAAATAAATAATTATTTATACTATTTTGTGTTTTCCTATTTGCACCCTTTAGTTTAAACTATTAGGTGTGTAAATATTGTGTATTGTTAGTAAGTATACTAACATTTGAATTAGAAACAGTACTACAAGTACCTATAGTCAAGCTAATGTTTGAAGAATACTTAGATAAACTACTGTTATCTGTGTCAATATTTAATAAATAAAATGCTAATGTTTTAGCAAGATCTTTCTTATATACATAAGGCAGATACATAGTATCTTTTGTTAATTTAAATTTCTTAATAAAAACATTTGTATCAAAATAGGAAATAGCCTGATTATAACAAGAAATGTTGTACATTAACATGTTCATGTCATATATGTGCCTGTTTTGTTCTTTAGTCAAAATATTCGAGTATGGAAAGACACATAGAATAAATTTATTTATTTATTGTTATTATAGAATTAAATTTGATCATTGTATTAACCATATTTAAGATGTCATTTTTATTTATAGACAGGCTGTCTCCAAGTAATATCAACATAGTTATGTCATGATTTATTATTTTGGCAAATTAAATTAACTTTTTGATTAATATAATCAATACTAGCTCCGGGTGAACATATATTTAAAAGCGATTGCTGTGTATACTGATTCAACAAGGTACCTAGGCCTAATCCTAGTTTGTCTGTAATAATGTAATATTTGTGAGTGTTTCTTTTCGATGCATTATAACTAGGCTCCTGTACAATGACATTACTAACAACTGAACTTGTTAAATTAACAGTGCACTGCTGTTCAGTGTATTTTTAACCGACTTCAAAAAAAGGAGGAGGTTCTCAATTCGACTGTATGTTGCTTTTTTTTTTTTTTTTTTTTATGTTTGTTACCTCGTTTCTCTGTACTGTGTGAACCGATTTCGACCATTCTTTCTTTGATTGAAAGCTTGTGCTTGTCATTTGGTCCCATAAAAATATGGTGAAGATCTGATGAATATCTTCGGAGCTGGAGAGGGTAACTCCTTAAAATTAAGTAGTATTCCAGTGGTTCTTTTTGCATTACGTTCATTATAAAAGTTAAGTTTCAGTGAGAGAGGGTAAAAGGGGTGGGGGTGAGGGAGGGGGGTGATAAAATTAAAATACACGTAAATTCTAATATCTTCAGCAGCTTTTAACCGATTTTATATAATTTACCACTAAAAAGCAAAAAATAAATTATTACTTTTTAAATAAAAATTAAACCGCCTTCAAAAAAACCCAGACACAACTAAAAAGCAAAAAATAATTGGTTACATTTAAATCAATTAGTTATATGCAATTTAAATCAATTATTTGGAGTCGGTGCCAGCCAAAACATGGAAAAAACAGAATAATCAGGCATACAAAAAAATATAAAATAGATCCAGACTTGGTTTTTATAAATCTATTATTACTTTTTAAACAAAAATTAAACCGCCTTCAAAAAAACCCAGACACAACTAAAAAGCAAAAAATAATTGGTTACATTTAAATCAATTAGTTATATGCAATTTAAATCAATTATTTTTGGAGTCGGTGCCGGTGTTGTTTTCTTTACTTTTATATTTATAAAAACCAAGTCAGGATCTATTTTATATTTTTTTGTATGCCTGATTATTCTGTTTTTTCCATGTTTTGGCTGGCACCGACTCCAAATAATTGATTTAAATTGCATATAACTAATTGATTTAAATGTAACCAATTATTTTTTGCTTTTTAGTTGTGTCTGGGTTTTTTTGAAGGCGGTTTAATTTTTGTTTAAAAAGTAATAATTTATTTTTTGCTTTTTAGTGGTAAATTATATAAAATCGGTTAAAAGCTGCTGAAGATATTAGAATTTACGTGTATTTTAATTTTATCACCCCCCTCCCTCACCCCCACTCCTTTTACCCTCTCTCACTGAAACTTAACTTTTATAATGAACGTAATGCAAAAAGAACCACTGGAATACTACTTAATTTTAAGGAGTTACCCTCTCCAGCTCCGAAGATATTCATCAGATCTTCACCATATTTTTATGGGACCAAATGACACGCACCAGCTTTCAATCAAAGAAAGAATGGTCGAAATCGGTTCACACAGTACAGAGAAACGAGGTAACAAACATAAAAAAAAAAAAAGCAACATACAGTCGAATTGAGAACCTCCTCCTTTTTTTGAAGTCGGTTAAAAAGTAAAGAAAACAACACCGGCACCGACTCCAAAAATAATTGATTTAAATTGCATATAACTAATTGATTTAAATGTAACCAATTATTTTTTGCTTTTTAGTTGTGTCTGGGTTTTTTTGAAGGCGGTTTAATTTTTATATCACCAAGTTCTTTGAGATTATTATGTATAGTGGTTTAAGTTTAAGTTTTTCTATGCTTGAATTTGTTTTCTCTAATAAATAAATAATTATTTATACTATTTTTGTGTTTTCCTATACCTAAAAACCATATTAGTTAACTGAAATAATTCACAATTGTTCACTATTTTAAAGCGCCTTATGTTTTTTAATAGCAAAAACATATTCTATACACTTATTGCTAGCTATCTGATTAAAAGGTTTGATGAAACTGTTTACGCTCTAGTATTTTATCACCAAGTTCTTTGAGATTTTTATCTATAGCAGTTTAATGTGCCAATATTCACGAATATAAAACACCAAAAATCATTGGTGTACACTAAATTTAATAACTATGCCAACGCCCATACAAAAGTTGTTCATGTCCTTTTTGGGTTTGATTATTTGATTATTTACTGATTATTTTTGTAGTTAAATTATTATATTATTATTGCATTTTGTATTCTTTTTTATTTTAAATTATTTAATTAATAAATTCTTAAGTTGTTCATAACTTCGCATGCTGTGGTCATATGTAATTGTAATTACATTTAGCTTTAATAATTATTATTGATTTTGTATTCGGCTTTGTTAGTGTACATTACGTTGATGACCCTATAAATATTGTTATTGTAGGTATATGAAAAATTAACTAACGTTCACCGCGACGTGATTATGTTATTATAGTTTAAACAATATCCAATTTAAAGGCAGGTAGTTGCATAAAAATAATAATTCTACACTACAGATCTACAAGATAATTAATTTTGTTAGTGCAAAGTAGAAATTATTAGCTCAGTGGTAATGCGCTGTGATTAGAAGTCGTGACACCTGAGTTCAAATCCCACTATACATGCAGTCTGTTTATTTTTGTTTTTTTTTTGTTTTTGTATTTTATAATTTACTAGCTGTTGCTCGCGGCTCCGCCCGCGTGAAGGTCACGTTTGAGACAAAAAGTATGCACTACAAAATACCAATTTTCATGCATTTAACTTCAAAAATTAAGGATTAACCCCTATTTAACCCCCTTAGGGGTAGAATTTCCAAAAACCCTGAAATATGTGTTTTTAATTTTTAACTGTAAGGCCAAATACCAAATTTCATGCGTTTAACTGCAAAAATGACAGATTTTCATACAAACTTTCTTCCCCTATTTTACCCCCTTCGGGGTGGAATTTCCATCAATTCTGAAATATATATTTTTTATTTTTGACTAAAAGGCCAAATACTAATTTTCATAAACTTAACTTCAAAAATGACGGATTTTCATACAAACTATTATCCCCTATTTTACCCCCTTATGGGTGGTATTTCCAAAAACCCTTCCTTAGTGGATGCCTACGTCATAAAAGGTACCTACTGTCAAAATTTCAAGTCTCTAACCCCAGCCGTTTTGGCTGTGCGTTGATCGATCAGTCAGTCAGTCAGTCAGTCAGTTTCTTCTTTTGTATATACAGATTTGGCGTTATAATATGAGTACACGTGACATTGCAAAACAGAAGTTCACGCGAGAGTGACGTGTGATAAAGTAATACGGCAATTGTACTGTAATATTAATGGTTGAAATTGTTGTTTTCTGGCAATTTTATATTATTATTTCTTGTCAAATATTGTGTTGTGCGCAGAGGGGGTGAGTTGCATTAATTATTTTATAAGATTAGGATATTAGTGTTTGAGAGTGCCTATTTGTAATTATGAGACATTTACATTGTTGTAGCTTAAAGAACTGCCCCTTTGAATTTGGCACACTTCTTCACACCTGTGACATCGGGTTAGCCGTGGTTTGGTTTTGGCAGGGTTCCGGATTGCTAGATAGACAAAAACCCTCCTGGCGTCCAAGATTAGATTAATTTAGATGATAAGTAGTTCAGCTCCACATTGGTCATAGTTAATAAAATATTTTAGCAAGCTATTTTGAGTTTACATCAACGACCCGTAACAATGTGAATAATAATAATAATAATAAAATTATTATAATATGTTGATTATGTATAGTTTAGCCTAGTTGGTTGCACTGAGCATGTAATTTTAAGAGACGGAACTTAGAACATTTATTTTTAAGGTATTTTTTAGAATCTTTAGCCAACCATATAAAAAATACAATGCTACCAACGTAAATTCACTGACAGTGACAACGATGACCTTAAAGTGAAAATGGCAGATAGGGATGTGCTATGTAAGGGTCGATAATTAAAATTATCGATATATTTAATTTTATCGATATCGATAAAATAAAGTCGATAGAAGGTCATCTATCGATGTTAAATTTATTTAAAATCGAAGCGGAAAAAAAAAACAATTGTGCAGTATTTAAATATTTATTAATATATATACAATAACTATGGTAATATGTGGTATAAAAATATTGTATGTGGTATAGGTGTTGTTTTTAGATAAAATAAAAGAATTGGTTGCTTGAACTTTGCCTTTGCCTTGCAACATAAATACCAATGCATGGTCAGCGATTTGCGGGCTACGTCCCAATTCTGTCATAATATGTCATCATTCTTCATAGCCCTCCACTTTGTCCATTGTTATGTCTAAGAAAAGCATTCTCTTTAAAGTTAGTTCATCAAACACTAAGCCACAGTATTTGTCTTCAACATTTTTTATTGCTAACAGATTTTAAATATTCCATGACCACTTTATTTACTACTGGAAATTTTCTCAAAACTTTTTGCAAGGATTTTGCGCTTTGTGAACGCACGAGATGCTGTAAGTATCTGTAGGCTTTCGACTATCTTTTAAATGTAGCCAAGGCTGAGATTTTGCTTTTACTCGTCCAACGCCAGCCTCTAGGTTTCTTTTTTGATTTCTTAGTGCTGCAGATACCATTTCCCTAAACAATCTTGATTGTAATTTTTCATAAGGTTCTTTTCGCATGTTGTTAAATCTGTAAAGATACATGATCTGTATATTAGAAATAAACAGAAAAATTTATAAACACCAAACACGCCGCATTCTAACAATTATGAAGAAAAACATTATGTAAGCATAATTCAACAATTTTCATAATTTGAAATAATATCTGGGAAATGGTTTAGTATCCTAAATGTGTATAGCAATACTTTTGGAAAGCCAACTTATGAAATATGTCTAAGAATGTGCTTTATGTTTTAATATCCTCCATTAACATATAAGCGAATAAGTTATGATAGACCTAAAATATCATTTATTTTATAATTTATAAGACACTCTAAGGCAGTGCAACAGAATTCTATTTACTTAATAAAAAGGAATATATGTATATATTAGCTGTTGACCGCGGCTCCGCCCGCGTCCATATTATTTTTGGGAAAAAGGTATACAACCCACGAAGGCATCTAGCTATTACATATTTCTATATCTGTCAAGTAGTCACTACTAAAAATCATCTTCTATACACAAAAAAGACCGATTGATCATTTTGGAGTCTCAAAATTTTAGACATTAATAATATATCTCTAGTAATCTATCATTGAACTTTGACCACACTGTGACTGAGTAACAAACATGTTTACAAAATTTCACATTTACAATATTTATTGGATCCATAGGAAATTAATATTTTATACCATTTTGAGACAGCTCCTCGAGGACAGTTCTGGTATGCTGGCATGTGGATGGCACTGGTTCAAGCAGGTGGTCTGAAATTGTACATACTGATATGAATTTCATTTTGGTTAACCATCATATATAGCAAAAACACATTTTTTTACCTTTTAAACAAAAAAAAACAGAATTTGATATATACATACATATACACTCACGCCTGTATTCCCCAAAGGGGAGGGTAAGTAGAGGTGTAACCAGTTCTGTAGTTACCATCAAGCAAACGGCAGTTACATTGTTGTGATAAAAATTTGACTAATGATAAAAACTAATGATAACTATTTTTCGTATAGATGATGTCTAGGATATAATGTCGCTATCAAGTATATGCTGGAATAATACTGGCTAAGGACTATACCGGCTATGTACATACAATTACCATAAATATAAGACTGATAAGCTTATGAGTCTTAGTTACTTTCCAGAGTTAGAAATAAATAAGCTCACACATATGAGATTAGGGGTACTTATACAAATAAGTACATACATACATATACACTCACACCTGTAATCCCAGAAGAGGTAGGCAGAGGTGTAACCAGTACACCCACTTTTCGCCGACTTTATCAGTCTCATAATGTGATAGGGGGCGAGCCTATCGCCATAACCGGTACAAATTCCAGACTCTGCGCTAATACTAAGAATACTATCTAGAAGATATAAAAACCCAATATCCCTTTATCCGACCCGGGAGTCGAACCCGAGACTTCAGCACAGCAGTCGTAACGCATGCGCAATTACAACTGTGCCACAGAGGCAGTCCAGGCAGTAGTCAGTAAGAATTTGATAATTATTTAAATTGCATACCTTTTTGTGACAGCTCCATAAGTATATTTGATTGTTGGCTTATGGATGGCATTGGCTCAGGTAGATCTGAAAATTATATACATATTTAATGAACTAAGTATATCAAATGATGTTATCTGTTGACATCAGATACACATATTTCCATCTTCACACAGCTTTAACACATCATGCTAAAAAGCCAGTCCAGCCCATCCCACTCCACCAAATCGGACTGGTATTTCCAGAGATTAGCTTGTTCAAACAACCAAAAATTCCTTTGCTTTTTTATATCAATATAGATGAGATGTATTTCATAAAATAATTACTTTTTGTATTTACCTTTACTCAAATGTAAAGTCGGTATTAAATGTCTTTTCAGACGATTTCCCTTTTTCTTAAAATCTTTTGGGTTGAAGTGTTTAGCGCATATATTTTGTTGCTCATGTAGTTTTTCTATTGGTATAAACACTAATTTGTCATTTTCTACTGCCTTGACCCATTCTTGGCAGCTGGAAAATAAAAATAAAAGATTATAATGTTATAAATAAACATATTTTAATTTAGTTTAAATTTAATTCCAGCAATAACATTCTAGCTTTATTTTTTATTTTACCACACATACATACATAAGCTCACACCTGTATCTATGAAGGGGTAGGCTGACGTGAATGAATGCTCCCACATTTTGCTGAACTTATTTACATGCAATCAATGACAGTGGCTAAGCTTTCCGCCAAATTAATCTTGGACAAAAAGTGTAAATATGATTTGTGAAATTTTTCACAATTTTTGTTTGGTGTTAAATGTAACAAGTCAATAATCATATAGCCTTGCATTTTGCTACCAATCTATTCAAGTTAAATTGAACCCAAACAATATGATTAGAATTTATTATTTTCTAACCATTAATGGCTAACAATGTAAGTATTTAATGAAAGCTGACAAATGTACTTAATTTCCAAAGGGTCCAATACCTAATATCCAGAGTTATGCCTACTTCGTAGATTGATAAAATATAATCGGTCTGCACCTAATGTAATCTAAATTAAGTGTTTGCTGTCCTTTAGTGATTTATCTAATTAAAAGTGAACCTTGAGATTATTATTCTTTCGCGCCAGCCCGTTGCTTGACACACATTCAGGTGCATGCATAATACTCATTGTGGTAGTGGAAACATTAGGCGTTACCACTAATATGAGAGCAGAATGTTTCGAAGATCTCTTAAATGTAGCCAAGACTGAGATTTTACTTTTACTGGTCCAACGCTAAACACTCTTGATTGTAATTTTCCTATTATATTGTCACTTTGTTTAAGTGACACCAAGCTGCATTTAGTTTTTTGTAAATTTTCGAGCATTTGTTTTCGCATATTGTTAAATCTGTAAAGATAGTTAAATATTAGATATAAACAGCAAAAAGTTATAAACACCAAACACGCCACATCTGTAATTCTAAAAATTATGTAGGAAAACGTTATGCAAGCATAATTTATCAATTTTAATAATTTGAAATAATATTTGGGAAATGGTTTAGTATCCTAACTATGTATAGCAATACTTTTGGAAAGCTAACTTATGAAATATGTCTAAAAATGTGATTTATTAAAACATAATATTATGTTTTAATATTCCTGCATTAATATATAAGTGAATAAGTTTTGATAGACCTAAAATATCATTGATTTTATGATTCTTAAGACACTCTATGGCAGTGCAACAGAATTCTATTTACTTAACAAAAAGGAATACATATATGTATATATCATGTCATTATAAATAATGATAAAGTAATTACTTGATTCTTCCTGTGAGGGTTTATTAAGTTTAACATTATGTTAAATAGTTTCACTAGACCTCTTAAATGGTATGGTAATTACTCCTTCTGAAAAACCAATGCAAAAAAATAATTACGACCAATTGATCATTTTGGAGTCTCAAAATTTAAGACATTAATACTATATCTCTAGTAATCTATCATTGAACTTTGATCACACTGTGACTGAGTAACAAACATGTTTACAAAATTTCACGTTTACAATATTTATTGGATCCATAGGAAATTAATATTTTATACCATTTTGAGACCGCTCCTCTAGGACAGTTCTGGTATGCTGGCTTGTGGATGGCATCGGTTCAAGCAGGTGGCCTGAAATTGTACATACTGATATGAATTTCCTTTTGGCTAACCATCATATATAGCAAAATACTTTTTTTTTATCTTTTAAACAAAAAAACTAAGAATTTGATACATACATAAACATATAAACTCACGCCTGTGTTCCACAAAGGGGAGGGTAAGTAGAGGTGTAACCAGTACAGTACACCCACTTTTTGCCGAATTTTTTGGACCCATAATGTGATAGGGGTCGAGCCTATCGCCATACCGGGTACAAATTCCAGACTCAGGGCTATTACTGAGAATTTCTAGATAGAAAAACCTAATATCACTTTACCCGACCCGGGGATCGAACCCAAGACCACAGCCTAACAGTTGTAACTCATGCGCAATTACAACTGCGCCACCGAGGCAGTCAAGAATATTATAAATAAACATATTTTAATTTATAACTAATTCAAGTAATAACATTCTAGATTTGTTTTCTAGTTTACCATACATACATAAGCTCACGCCTATATTTTAGAAGGGGTAGGCTGAGGTGAATGAATGCTCCTACATTTTGTTGAACTTATTTACATGCAATCAAGTGATAGTGGGCAAGCTTTCCGCCAAATGAGGCACAAAAATATAACCTTGGACAAGTATACAATTTTGTTTGCTGTCAGATGAAACAAGTCAATAATAACATAGCCTTATATTAAGCTACCAGTCTATTCAAGTTAAGTTGGACCCAAACTATATAATTAGAATGTATTATTTTCTAATTTTTGGCAGAAAATATAAGTATTTATTTAATGCTGACAAATGTACTTCATTTCTAAAGGGTCCAATATATTATACATTATATATTTATTTGTCTAAAGAGTAATGCTCACACTCAAATAACCTAATTTACATAATATATAAGTGAGAACTTGTTAATGGCTTTTTGTCAATTAAATTGATGCTATTTCTTATGTAATTATTATATATATATATATACATATAATATCCAGAATGATACCTGCCTCATAGATTGATACAATATAATCGATCCTCAGCCAATGTAATCTAAATTAAATGTTTGCTGTCCTTTAGTGATTAGCTAATTAACAGTGTTGGTGCCTTGTTATTCTTTCGTGGCAACCCGTAGCTAAACACTTGCATACACAATACTCATACCATAGTGGAAAAATTGGGCGTTAGCGCAAATATAAGAGCAGAAGTTTACCGACATTTGCATTATAATCATTATTTGTCAAAGATAAATGGTACTCACCACTTGGGCTCCAGTGGGAACTCGGAAAAAAACAACTTATTTTCAGGATGCTGCGCCTCCTGGATACCGCAAACTTCACATCTTCTGTGACCCTTACCCATGATGGTTCAAAAATCACAAGACTCACGGTCTTAATAATAAAATAAAAACACTTTAAGCGTCCAATTTCGCGTCACTTACACTAAAGAGTCAATATCTCGTAAAACAATGTGAGGACGAAACGGAGGAGCAGGTGCTCAACTCAATGTTATACATACAATCACATAAACTAATCTGATTTGTAATATTCCACATTCACAAAGAAAACGGAAAAAACAAACAGAAAAATCACATCACAAACACATTTACGAAGCGGCAGACATGTTTGTGAATAAGTGTGACCATAGATTTATACCGATATCTCCTACACGTAATTCCATAATTGATAAATGTTGTCAAATATGTTTATTAATTCATATTAAATATCCCAGATCATAATGTAAAACTTATTAGCACTATCTTCTGTCCAAAAAAAAACAAATGCAAGATTATTTGAAGTTTTCACAAAAATATACTTAGAAATACATTCTACTACAATAAAAATCATACTTAAGTGGCAACTCTTTATACCGTGATGTTGGTAGTACTGGTAGAATTGTCTTATTGTTGGCAAAGCATTAAGCAATAATTTCATACAAAATTTAATTTGTTCGAAGTTTCCCAGGACTGGTTGGTTGCGGTACGGACTGCCAAGACGAAAGTCGTAGGTTCGAAACCCATGTGTCATACACCTCTGACTTTTCTAAAGTTATGTGTGTATTAAAATGTTAATTATCGCTTTCTTTAACGGTGAAGGAAAACATCGTGAGGAAACCTGCATACCTGAGAATTTTTCGATGGTATGAGAAGTCTGCCAACCCGCATTACTCTCTCTCTCTCTCTCTCTCTCTCACCAGCGGGCGTCCTTCTCTAGCAAGAAGGAAGCTTGTCAACTAGTTGTCAATGTCATAGCGTTTGTAAATTTTGCCGGTAAAACATCGCAAAATTTGTTCAAAGTTAAAAAAGTGATAAATTACAATATCTATAGTATTGATATTAATTAATTTATTGTGTTGAACAATCACACAGTGTCTATTTTGTGTATACTTAATAGTAATTTGTGTAAAATAATTCAAGACGTGATTGGCTTGAGTATAGGTGGGCAAACCACGAAAGTTGATACTTCGGAGGAAGATCAGCTCTCGAATAAGGTGAGTTCTTACTGTTCTTCGCCTCTTCATCTTCGGAAAATGAAGAGGGCATATCATCACTTCCACCCAACAAGAGACGTAACGTCACACAGGTCCAAACATGTTTCGATCCACGGGTAAAACGACTAGTGGGAAACATATCTCATTATATATCTATATACATAAGTATATATTGATATATATTAACTTACAACCTGTGCCTCAGATAACGAATGAACCTTAAAATATTAGTATATAATAATATCCGAAGTGCATCAACATCTTATTATATTCTTGACATTTCGTAAAAAGTCATCAAACAAACTCTTCTGGGCGAACTTGGTACAGATTTTGATGAAAACACATTAGTACCTACGGCAAGTTGACGAGATAAAGGTGGCAGAGTTAAAAAATCGTTAAAGATTTGACACCATTTTTGAAAGTTGTTGGGTTTTAGTACACCTTACAAACTAGCATCGCCACTCCTGGCTTTGTAAAGCATAGAATTAATGTAGAGTTATATTACTTTAATAAATACAAAGACTACTTTGCTGCAACTGAGCAACTGTAAACAGGATTAACTAATAATATTTTGCAACAGAGACAGAGAATTGCTTGATTGGACATCAGCTAACCCTGATGGTTTAAATTGTAACTCATTATTTGCTAAAATTACTAGTACATTTGGCCCAGGCTCACTATCATATAAAGCATCAGAGACAACCATACCGATGATATATGGGAAGTGGGTAGAATACATTGAGGTAAGACAAGAACATATTTTAAAAGAAATTGAAAGCACAAATGTATGTGCCACTGTTAACACAAAAGATACCCCCAAGTGTGGAATATCTCTGTAGTAGATGCCATGCAACCCATATTTGCTTCCCTAGGTGGCTCTCAGGTGTGGCCTAACACTCTTACATACATAACATCACAGACCACACAAAACTCAAAAGAAGATTAATATTTAAAAATGTTGGCACATTCATAAAAGTTATAAAATAATAAATAACTCCTCTGACAAAAAATTTAAACAATGTTGACTCTTAAATAAAGACTTTCATAAGGGAAGGTCTTAAATATCATGTTTTTGTGGAAAGATCAGGGTGCAACCTATTATACTCT
The DNA here is from genome assembly GCA_905220505.1 of Laothoe populi. Classification (NCBI taxonomy): domain Eukaryota; kingdom Metazoa; phylum Arthropoda; class Insecta; order Lepidoptera; family Sphingidae; genus Laothoe; species Laothoe populi. Next base: position 5,505,903 of record HG992170.1, read on the forward strand.
GAAAGAACAATAAGTTGCATACCATTCTTACCTTCAGTATCAGACTGGTTGTATTAGACTGGTTAATACCTGTTTTGTTGGAATGCAAAACAGTATTATTATTAACAAAATATCCTGGGCATTGATACAATGTAACGTTGAGTTGAGTTTGATTTAATATAAATGGCTATTTATTAATAAAATAGAGGTAAGAAAATTGTTTTTACTCATAAATGACGTGTTATGTGTGACACACACGATTTTCTACCTAATTATATTGTTATAGCTAAATAAGCTAACCTAAGAAGGCTTATGTGAGCAATTTCTATACCTAATAGGTATTTTTATTAATTCTGTTCCAGGTTTGAAGTTTGAAGTTTGGTTAGTTTCTAAAGTACTTGTAACATTCAATGGTTGAATGATAATATACTTAATAAACCTAATTATAATATTATAATCTGACAAAATAACTATACTAACTAGATTAGACCCACTAATGAATAACTTGATTGTATTTTAGTCTTTAACGGGCACACAGACAAGAGGTAAATAGGTATATATAAAATATATGTATTATATAATAATAAATATAATTTTTTATTAATTCTGTTCCAGGTTTACAATAGACAAAGGTTACAAAAGGAGGTAGACAAGAGACAAATGAAATGAAAATCCCAATTGTGGATTTGCACCTTTGTATGTGTGTATATATATAAATACAGAATCACCTAAATGGTGGTAACATGGAAATGGAATCAAAAAGTGAGTAACAAACTCTGATAAAAAATTTATTATTAAAGTTATATATGAAAGAAAGAAATGCACTCATCTATATATCTCATATACCTTTGTGGCTTCATAATAAAAAGCAACATACAATCTAATACAATGTACAATCTAACCTGGATGCTGGACATTTTACACAATTAAAGTTACATACTTACACATAAATATAATCAAATCAAAGTGAACAGTCGTTGAATACATATAACATGTTGTGAATGTATGAATGAATGAAGGAATATAGGCATGAATAAATATATATGTATGTATAGATAAATAAATAAACTAGGTGTGATAGATAGATAGTGTTAAAATTTAATGACAATGACACAATAATATTTCTTCTTAAATTAATAATGACACTCTTTTGTATGTATGCGCTACTACATTGAGTATTTACAATTAACAGAAAACTTAATGTAATTGAATTTATCAATTATTAAAGTAAAGCACAGCATAAGTACTAGTGGTAAACAGTACTTAATAAGCATTGTGTAATTAGCGTTTATGTTTTGTAGAATACATGAAGAAATAAAAGAAAAGAAAGTTTATAATGTAAAATACTGTATGTTGGTGTACTGTACTTTAGATAGATATGACTGGTTATGTTAGATAGTACAGGTAATGGGAGTGTAATAGTGACATAAATCTCTAATATATATCCATACTAATACTATAAATGCGAAAGTAACTCTGTTTGTTTGTTTGTTACCTCTTCACGACTAAACGGCTGAACGGATTGTAATGAAATTTGGTAAGGGAATAGATTATATCCTGAAGAAGGACATAGGCTATCTTTTTTCTCAAAACACAACTTTAAAAGGGGTCAAATAAGAGTTCAATATTTGTATGGGAAATCTATCATTCCTCAAGTTAGGGATCTGAAAAATCATATTAAGGCTTTTGGTAGGAAATAGAGAAACACGTGTTCCAACGTTTTTGAAAAATCATCCCTGAAAGGGGCAAAGTGAGGTTAAAGTTATGAGGTATTCTTTAGATGCAATCCAAGATTCAGGCACAACAACTGAGAGGCTGGACAATCGCTACAGGTGCCTCAGTGCAGAGGACAACTCCTTGGATTGTATACTTACATATACATATTCACTCATGCCTGTAATCCCCTAAGGGGTAGGCAGAGGTGTAACCAGTACACCCAATTTTCGCCGAATTTCGGTCCCATATTGTGATAGGGGGCGAGCCTATCGCCACACCGGGCACCATTCCAGACTCCGGGTTAATACTGAATATTTCTAGGTAGAAAAACCCAATATCACTTTACCCGACCCGGGGATCGAACCCGAGACCTCAGCACAGCAATCGTAACGCATGCGCAATTACAACTACGCCACCGAGGCAGATTGTATACTTCTGCTCCCGAAAATAATGTTCACGCGGGCGGAGCCGCGATCAACAGCTAGTTTATATATGTATGTATGCATATGTATAGATAAAATAATAAGTTAATAAACATAACAAAATTACATGTTCCAGCATCAGGTCAGGTGGCATCACCGGCAGCATCAGAGCAGATTCATCAGAGCTGCTGCGACGACGACGAGTTTGTCACAACGACAACAATAATAAATAATAATAAGTATTAATATGGAAAAGAAAAAAATATATATAAAAATATATAATGTGTGTAAAAAGAATATAATTATTATCAACCTTTCCCTTCCCTTCCCTGCCCTTCCCTTCACCCTCGTCACACATAAATAAACAACCAACCCCCCCCCCCCCCCCCCCCCCCTATGCAGTCGTCACGTCCGCCGAGCGAAAAGGTAAAATTGAACGTTCGCGTAATGATTTTTAATTTTTTATTTTGATTTTTTTAAATGCAAAATGACTGAAATCTTTTGCCTTTTATGGTTACTAACAATACATGGGTCGTGAATTATATTTTCTATTAATCTAATTACATACATTTAACAATAAAAATTTAAAAATCGCTTAATAAAGAAATGAACCGTGGCAGGATGCGCGTGCGGGCAAGCCGCGGGGAGACAGATGAAATATTTGAAATGTATTTGATAAAGTTCAAATACAACGCTTGGCGAATTTTGCTTCGCAATGATAGCAAGAGCCGACATCGAAAGATCAAAAAGCAATGTAGTTGAGAAAGTTCACGTAATGAATTTATACTAGTATAAACAATTCGAGATTCAATTTTGGATTTTGAGTTTGTGTGTTAATTATATTATATAATATGTGTGTGTAATTGTTGTTGTTACAGTTGCTGCAGCAGCAGATTCTATCTAAACGTTCCCGTTATGAAAAAAAAAAAAAAACAATCGCGTGTTGTTGACTAACTAACGTAACGCAAATGCGCACATTACACGATCGAATCTAATATCATCATCGTCCTCGGACGAATCACCTGGCGTAGGGCTGAGTCTCAACAGATCGCAGCACGACGCTGCTCTACCGAGCACAACACCCCGCCAGGAACGGAAGTCGTCTACAGACTATTCCGAGCCCCGACATCGAACTGAGGTAAATGTGGACCTTCGGAGCCGTGATGCACGTGTTAAACCGTTAGCACCGATCTCCGCGATCCAAATGGGCTTCGACGTCGCACCTCACGTGGTGAAGCGCGACTAGTAAAGTCACATTGTTTAGAGCCTCCCGACTCTCGGAGCTCCACAGTGAGCATATCCTTGCCGGATTCGGCTAGGCTGGCTTCGGCCTTAGAGGCGTTCAGGCATAATCCCGCGGATGGTAGCTTCGCACCACCGGCCGCTCGGCCGAGTGCATGAACCAAATGTCCGAAACTGCGGTTCCTCTCGTACTGAGCAGTATTACTATCGCAACGACAAGCCATCAGTAGGGTAAAACTAACCTGTCTCACGACGGTCTAAACCCAGCTCACGTTCCCTTTTGATGGGTGAACAATCCAACGCTTGGCGAATTTTGCTTCGCAATGATAGGAAGAGCCGACATCGAAGGATCAAAAAGCAACGTCGCTATGAACGCTTGGCTGCCACAAGCCAGTTATCCCTGTGGTAACTTTTCTGGCACCTCTTGCTAAAAACTCTTTATACTAAAGGATCGATAGGCCGTGCTTTCGCAGTCCCTATGCGTACTGAACATCTGGATCAAGCCAGCTTTTGCCCTTTTGCTCCACGCGAGGTTTCTGTCCTCGCTGAGCTGGCCTTAGGACACCTGCGTTATTCTTTGACAGATGTACCGCCCCAGTCAAACTCCCCGCCTGGCAGTGTCCTCGAACCGGATCACGCGGGAGTTGTACGGCACGACGGCGTTGCCACCGCCGCGCCACTCTAACACGCTTGGAACGAAACACCGTGCGCCCGCCGATATAATCGACCGCGCACCGCTTCCGCCCAACCGAGTAAGTAATGAAACAATGAAAGTAGTGGTTTTTCAGCGACGATCGCGAACGATCTCCCACTTATGCTACACCTCTCATGTCTCCTTACAATGCCAGACTAGAGTCAAGCTCAACAGGGTCTTCTTTCCCCGCTGATTCTCCCAAGCCCGTTCCCTTGGCTGTGGTTTCGCTAGATAGTAGATAGGGACATTTCCCACCAACCTCCCATGGCCCAACCGATCTTCCGATCATATGGGGCCTAAACTGGGTGTCGCACGCGCGGAATTGGAGCTCCACCGCGCGAGTTCTTTGGACACCCTACAAGTTATTTCTTAGCCAATGTCCCGGAGCATCTCTCCCCCTTCTGGGGCATGCTGTCCTATCTAGCTGCACGTTCTGTAGCACGTCCTTGACGAACCGCACTCTGACTCCCTCTTCTTATTTTGTGCCAGCTGTGTGCAAATGCACGTAACCGTCCGAAGTTTACCTCAGAGCTAACGAGGTCAGTGTACCAAGCGGGGCCGTGAGTCTCCAAAACCAGACCGTCAAGCATTCTCCAGCGGAGATCATCGTACAGAGGGCAGTACCACAGTACGTGGTGCCTGTCCTCCTCCATCCATCCACATTCACATGCGCAATCATCCCGGAGCAGCATATCAGATAGGCGCTTGTTAAAGCACCCTAAAGTAAAGGCACTACCTATCACTTCACGCATCGTGTCCAGTTCCTGTTGTTGGAGGCTAATTAAAGCCTCCAGAGACTGTCGCCGTTCCTCATATATAGATGGCGCCTCGTCGTCTGACATTTCGGCCCGATCTCCAATGCAGCGCGAGACACAAAGATGGCCGACAAGTTTATCCTATGGCAAGTGCTAGACGCCGGAGCCGGAAAACAAACTGTCAGTGTGATTGACGTCTGCCTGACGTCTTGATGTCCGATCACCAATACAAGAACAGCGCACAATGCGCAAAGGGCCGTTCGCCAGCGCCGTAAAAGGCGCGGGAGAGTTCGCGCAGTGACGTTGACAGCGGCACTGGACGCCTGTCAAACGCCACGCGGTCTCAAAGCACGTGTAATTAAGCTAACCTACAAATGACTAACCTAAAACAACTAACTATTAAATCACACTGTAGATACTAGGCTAACACTAAACTATAAACAGTTACTAATTAGGAATCCAACAGGGAGTAAACCGAACAGAACTGAAGCGTCCATAAGTGCGCAAGCTAATTTAAAAACCTAATCTAAGAACTATAATAATAAAAATAAAAAGTACATACTGGTCCGTCCAATCGGGTATCACTATAAAAGGTCCTTTCCTATAATCACATAAACACAAGGCACAGAGGTTATGGGCACGCAAACACCATGAGAGACACACGGAAATATTTAAACCGAAATTATCTACACGGAGCGCACCGCAAAACACGTCCGTCCGCTACCGAGTAGATAGGGACAGAGTAGATGATCGGAAGATCGGTTGGGCCATGGGAGGTTGGTGGGAAATGTCCCTATCTACTATCTAGCGAAACCACAGCCAAGGGAACGGGCTTGGGAGAATCAGCGGGGAAAGAAGACCCTGTTGAGCTTGACTCTAGTCTGGCATTGTAAGGAGACATGAGAGGTGTAGCATAAGTGGGAGATCGTTCGCGATCGTCGCTGAAAAACCACTACTTTCATTGTTTCATTACTTACTCGGTTGGGCGGAAGCGGTGCGCGGTCGATTATATCGGCGGGCGCACGGTGTTTCGTTCCAAGCGTGTTAGAGTGGCGCGGCGGTGGCAACGCCGTCGTGCCGTACAACTCCCGCGTGATCCGGTTCGAGGACACTGCCAGGCGGGGAGTTTGACTGGGGCGGTACATCTGTCAAAGAATAACGCAGGTGTCCTAAGGCCAGCTCAGCGAGGACAGAAACCTCGCGTGGAGCAAAAGGGCAAAAGCTGGCTTGATCCAGATGTTCAGTACGCATAGGGACTGCGAAAGCACGGCCTATCGATCCTTTAGTATAAAGAGTTTTTAGCAAGAGGTGCCAGAAAAGTTACCACAGGGATAACTGGCTTGTGGCAGCCAAGCGTTCATAGCGACGTTGCTTTTTGATCCTTCGATGTCGGCTCTTCCTATCATTGCGAAGCAAAATTCGCCAAGCGTTGGATTGTTCACCCATCAAAAGGGAACGTGAGCTGGGTTTAGACCGTCGTGAGACAGGTTAGTTTTACCCTACTGATGGCTTGTCGTTGCGATAGTAATACTGCTCAGTACGAGAGGAACCGCAGTTTCGGACATTTGGTTCATGCACTCGGCCGAGCGGCCGGTGGTGCGAAGCTACCATCCGCGGGATTATGCCTGAACGCCTCTAAGGCCGAAGCCAGCCTAGCCGAATCCGGCAAGGATATGCTCACTGTGGAGCTCCGAGAGTCGGGAGGCTCTAAACAATGTGACTTTACTAGTCGCGCTTCACCACGTGAGGTGCGACGTCGAAGCCCATTTGGATCGCGGAGATCGGTGCTAACGGTTTAACACGTGCATCACGGCTCCGAAGGTCCACATTTACCTCAGTTCGATGTCGGGGCTCGGAATAGTCTGTAGACGACTTCCGTTCCTGGCGGGGTGTTGTGCTCGGTAGAGCAGCGTCGTGCTGCGATCTGTTGAGACTCAGCCCTACGCCAGGTGATTCGTCCGAGGACGATGATGATATTCGATTCGATCGTGTAATGTGCGCATTTGCGTTGCGTAAGTTAGTCAACAACACGCGATTGTTTTTTTTTTTTTTCATAACGGGAACGTTTAGATAGAATCTGCTGCTGCAGCAACTGCAACAACAACAACAATTACACACGCATATTATATAATATAATTAATTAACACACAAACTCAAAAACCAAAATTGAATCTCGAATTATTTATACTAGTATAAATTCATTACGTGAACTTTCTCAAATACATACAACCAAAATTGAATCTCGAATGATTTATACTAATATAAATTCATTACGTGAACTTTCTCAAATACATACACCAAAATTGAATTTCGAATTATTTATACTAGTATAAATTCATTACGCGAACTTTCTCAAATACATTGCTTTTTGATCTTTCGATGTCGGCTCTTGCTATCATTGCGAAGCAAAATTCGCCAAGCGTTGGATTTGAACTTTCTCAAATACATTTCAAATATTTCATCTGTCTCCCCGCGGCTTGCCCGCACGCGCATCCTGCCACGGTTCATTTCGTTATTAAGCGATTTTTTAATTTTTATTGTTAAATGTATGTAATTAGATTAATAGAAAATATAATTCACGACCCATGTATTGTTAGTAACTATAAAAGGCAAAAGATTACAGTCATTTTGCATTTAAAGAAAATCAAAATAAAAAATTAAAAATCATTACGCGAACGTTCAATTTTACCTTTTCGCTCGGCGGACGTGACGACTGCATAGGGGTGGGGGGGGGGGGGGTGGGGGGGGGGTGGGGTGTTTGTGTTGTTTGTTTATTTATGTGTGACGAGGGTGAAGGGAAGGGGAAGGGAAAGGTTGATAATAATTATATTCTTTTTACACACATTATATTTTTTTTCTTTTCTATATTTATACTTATTATTATTTATTATTGTTGTTGTCGTTGTGAATACAATACAATGATAATATTATATCAACTATCTTTCGTCGCAGCAGCTCTGGTGAATCTGCTCTGATGCTGCCGGTGAAGCCACCTGACCTGATGCTGGAACATGTAATTTTGTTATGTTTATTAACTTATTATTTTATCTATACATACATACGTATATAAACTAGCTGTTGATCGCGGCTCCGCCCGCGTGAAGGTTATTTTCGGGAGCAGAAGTATACAATCTGCCTCGGTGGCGTAGTTGTAATTGCGCATGCGTTACGATTGCTGTGCTGAGGTCTCGGGTTCGATCCCCGGGTCGGGTAAAGTGATATTGGGTTTTTCTACCTAGAAATACTCAGTATATTAACCCGGAGTCTGGAATGGTGCCCGGTGTGGCGATAGGCTCGCCCCCTATCACAATATGGGACCGAAATTCGGCGAAAAGTGGGTGTACTGGTTACACCTCTGCCTACCCCTTAGGGGATTACAGGCGTGAGTGAATATGTATGTATATGTATGTATGTAAGTATACAATCCAAGGAGTTGTCCTCTGCACTGAGGCACCTGTAGCGATTGTCCAGCCTCTCAGTTGTTGTGCCTGAATCTTGGATTGCATCTAAAGAATACCTCATAAGTTTAACCTCACTTTGCCCCTTTCAGGGATGATTTTTCAAAAACGTTGGAACATGTGTTTCTCTATTTCCTACCAAAAGCCTTAATATGATTTTTCAGATCCCTAACTTGAGGAATGATAGATTTCCCATACAAATATTGAACTCTTATTTGACCCCTTTTAAAGTTGTGTTTTGAGAAAAAAGATAGCCTATGTCCTTCGCCAGGATATTATCTATTCCCTTACCAAATTTCATTACAATCCGTTCAGCCGTTTAGTCGTGAAGAGGTAACAAACAAACAAACAGAGTTACTTTCGCATTTATAGTATTAGTATGGATATATATTAGAGATTTATGTTACTATAATGTCACTATTACACTCCCATTACCTGTACTATCTAACATAACCAGTCATATCTATCTAAAGTACAGTACACCAACATACAGTATTTTACATTATAAACTTTCTTTTTTTTGCTACATGTATTCTACATTACTTTTTAAATAAAAATTAAACCGCCTTCAAAAAAACCCAGACACAACTAAAAAGCAAAAAATAATTGGTTACATTTAAATCAATTAGTTATATGCAATTTAAATCAATTATTTTTGGAGTCGGTGCCGGTGTTGTTTTCTTTACTTTTAGATTTATAAAAACCAAGTCTGGATCTATTTTATATTTTTTTGTATGCCTGATTATTCTGTTTTTTCCATGTTTTGGCTGGCACCGACTCCAAATAATTGATTTAAATTGCATATAACTAATTGATTTAAATGTAACCAATTATTTTTTGCTTTTTAGTTGTGTCTGGGTTTTTTTGAAGGCGGTTTAATTTTTATTTAAAAAGTAATAATTTATTTTTTGCTTTTTAGTGGTAAATTATATAAAATTGGTTAAAAGCTGCTGAAGATATTAGAATTTACGTGTATTTTAATTTTATCACCCCCCTCCCTCACCCCCACCCCTTTTACCCTCTCTCACTGAAACTTAACTTTTATAATGAACGTAATGCAAAAAGAACCACTGGAATACTACTTAATTTTAAGGAGTTACCCTCTCCAGCTCCGAAGATATTCATCAGATCTTCACCATATTTTTATGGGACCAAATGACAAGCACCAGCTTTCAATCAAAGAAAGAATGGTCGAAATCGGTTCACACAGTACAGAGAAACGAGGTAACAAACATAAAAAAAAAAAAAGCAACATACAGTCGAATTGAGAACCTCCTCCTTTTTTTGAAGTCGGTTAAAAACATAAACGCTAATCACTTTTCTGTTTTCTGTTATTAGTAAATACTCAATGTAGTAAGTAGCATACATACAAAAGAGTATCATTATTAATTTAAGAACAAATATTATTGTGTCATTGTCATTAAATTTTAACACTAACTATCTATCTATCACACCTAGTTTATTTATTTAATTATTTATCTATACATATAATAATATTTATTCATGCCTAACTTCCTTCCTTCATTCATACATTCACAACATGTTATATGTATTCGACGACTGTTCACTTTGATTTGATTGTATTTATGTGTAAGTATGTAACTTTAATTGTGTAAAATGTCCAGTATCCAGGTTAGATTGTACATTGTATTATTTATTGTATTAGATTGTATGTTGCTTTTTATTATGAAGCCACAAAGGTATATGAGATATATAGATGAGTGCATTTCTTTCTTTCTTTCTTTCTTTCATATAAGTTTAATAATACATTTTATATCAGAGTTGTTACTCACTTTTTGATTCCATTTCCATGTTACCACCATTTAGGTGATTCTGTATTATCCTGTATTTATATATATACAAAGGTGCAAATCCACAATTGGGATTTTCATTTCATTTGTCTATTGTCTACCTCATGGAATTCAAACCTGGAACAGAATTAATAAAAAATTATATTTATTATTATATAATACATATATTTTATATATACCTATTTACCTCTTGTCTGTGTGCCCGTTAAAGACTAAAATACAATCAAGTTATTCATTAGTGGGTCTAATCTAGTTAGTATAGTTATTTTGTCAGATTATAATATTATGATTAGGTTTATTAAGTATATTATCATTCAACCATTGAATGTTACAAGTACTTTAGAAACTATATTAATTATGAACCACTTTATTATAGTGGTAAGTTACCTAAATAAAATATAAGTGGAAACAAACACTTCATGGCCGTTATAAGTTTAATAATACATTTTATTTCAGAGTTGTTACTCACTTTTTGATTCCTCCATTTCATTTCATTTCATTTCATTTGTCTATTGTCCAGCTCATGGATTTGAAACCTGGAAAACAGTAATAATAAAAATACCTATTAGGTATAGAAATTGCTCACATAAGCCTTCTTAGGTTAGCTTATTTAGCTATAATAATATAATTAGGTAGAAAATCGTGTGTGTCACACATAACACGTCATTTATGAGTACCAACAATTTTCTTACCTCTATTTTATTAATAAATAGCCATTTATATTAAATCAAACTCAACTCAACGTTACATTGTATCAATGGCCAGGATATTTTGTTAATAATATACATAATTACACAAACAATTAAGTAAATACGCGCACGCGGCACATGGCGGACATTTTGTTTTGTTTTTATTTTTTTTAATTTTGTGTGTAATGGTAACACAATTGTACAGCTAATGTATATGTCCGTATTATTATCCGAGACACGGGGTTGCCGTACATAATTTAACAATTTAATTTCACTTCATATCTACTTTAGTGTTCAAAAAGGTAAATTAGTATTTAATTACTGAACTGATGATATATATATATATAAAAGTAAGTAAACGCGTACCTGTAAAAATTGTACTGTGTAAAATATTTATATTTTATTATTCAACTGTGTCTCTATTACATCTACAGCTATTTTGAATTTTGAATTTTGAATTACATTAATGACAATAGATAATAATATAATATTATGTGTTCACAGTTTATTATGAAAATTATAATTAATATAAATCATTATAATATTGTGCAACAGCGCCATCTTTGATATTTAGCTGGCGTCGCGTCGTTAGATTACATTAGAACATTCATTTATTGTCAACATGTCAATTAAAACATTATGAACTACGTACGAAATAAGAAAGATGTCACTGAAATACAATATAATCCTTAATATATATTTCCTTCAAAAATGTTGGTTGTTTTTTTATATTTCATAATTCATAATTTATAACTTGTAATTATACTTATATTTTGTGTATAATCTAAGAATTATAACTTATAAATACTGTTATTTTATGTTATTGATTGTTTATGTTTTTTTTTTAATTGACTATTACTAAAGGAAATGGACAAAAAAGTACATTCCATGTACAGAGAGATACACAGTAAGTTATATTGTATAATAAAAATTGAAAAATGAATTAATGCGTAGTTTTCAATCTCTCTGAACTTGTCAGTTTTTATTTCTTAATATAAGTAATGCTATATGAATTCAAAGTTCCGTTTGTCAACTTCGGCCATGATGGACCATAGAAAAAGATAAATATATAATATGGACTTTCCGGACCACGCATACTACTTGTAGGTAGTGGTAAGTGATATGGACGACAAATGCTCTTAGGTACATTTTATTCATACGAAACTGTCTTCATTGGTATATGTTGCATTTAATAAAATTATCTTTTCATAAATGTTGATGCGTTAAATAGTATTTTTTAAATATTTCACACAAAAACATAATTCGTTTACTTTTTTTATTCTATTCTTTATTTATCTATGTCAATTTAACGTAAGACTAGGCAGCATGGTCGATTGACTATAGCCTGTCCTTTGTACGAATAAAAAAAATATCTGATTTGGATTGATTTAACAAGATGAAACAAGCGCGTTCATACTTTGGTGAAATTATGATCCTTGGTAGGGATGTGAACATATTAGGGATATGGAATGGTATATATTATGTTGTTCAAGTGTGTCCAGAACTGGAACACTCCGAAGAAATTATATCACGGGTTGGTGGAAATAATCCTTATTTATTAAGAGGACTTATTAAATCTCGTCATGTTTCCAGAGAATTTACTTTAGGTATCTATGTTTTATTTGCCACTGAACATTATAGTGATTCTGTCTCGGAAGCTATTTTAGGTTAAGTAAGTACTATTGTAATTTATTGTCATCTGGTACCTTGGTTGGGAAAGACACCAAAACAATATATATTTAGCTCCAGCAGGATTTTTAGACAGTATTGTAATAAGAACTGAAGAATATTAAAATAATAATAATAATATCCTGGGACATTATTCAGACAGCCATCTGAAATCTATGCTTGAATTTGTTTTCTCTAATAAATAAATAAATAAATAATTATTTATACTATTTTGTGTTTTCCTATTTGCACCCTTTAGTTTAACATTTTAATTAGAAACAGTACTACAAGTACACTATGTGACTATGTAAAAAAATATTAATTATCACCATTAGTCAAGCTAATGTAAATGCTAATGTAAATGCTAATGTTTGAAGAATACTTAGATAAACTACTGTTATCTGTGTCAATATTTAATAAATAAAATGCTAATGTTTTAGCAAGATCTTTCTTATATACATAAGGCAGATACATAGTATCTTTTGTTAATTTAAATTTCTTAATAAAAACATTTGTATCAAAATAGGAAATAGCCAGATTATAACAAGAAATGTTGTACATTAACATGTTCATGTCATAATGTGCCTGTTTTGTTCTTTAGTCAAAATATTCGAGTATGGAAAGGCACATAGAATACATTTATTTATTGTTATTATAGAATTAAATTTGATCATTGTATTCACCATATTTAAGATGTCATTTTTATTTATAGACAGGCTGTCTCCAAGTAATATCAACATAGTTATGTCATGATTTATTATTTTGGCAAATTAAATTAACTTTTTGATTAATATAATCAATACTAGCTCCGGGTGAACATATATTTAAAAGCGATTGCTGTGTATACTGATTCAACAAGGTACCTAGGCCTAATCCTAGTTTGTCTGTAATAATGTAATGTTTGTGAGTGTTTCTTTTCGATGCATTATAACTAGGCTCCTGTACAATGACATTACTAACATCTGAACTTGTTAAATTTAACAGTGCACTGCTGTTCAGTGTATTTTATCACCAAGTTCTTTGAGATTATTATGTATAGTGGTTTAAGTTTAAGTTTTTCTATGCTTGAATTTGTTTTCTCTAATAAATAAATAATTATCTATACTATTTTGTGTTTTCCTATACCTAAAAACCATATTAGTTAACTGAAATAATTCACAATTGTTCGCTATTTTAAAGCGCCTTATGTTTTTTAATAGCAAAAACATATTCTATACACTTATCGCTAGCTATCTGATTAAAAGGTTTGATGAAACTGTTTACGCTCTAGTATTTTATCACCAAGTTCTTTGAGATTTTTATGTATAGCAGTTTAATGTGCCAATATTCACGAATATAAAACACCAAAAATCATTGGTGTACACTAACTAAATTTAATAACTATGCCAACGCCCATACAAAAGTTGTTCATGTCCTTTTTGGGTTTGATTATTTACTGATAATTATTTTTGTAGTTAAATTATTATATTATTATTGCATTTTCTATTCTTCTTGATTTTAAATTATTTCATTAATAAATTCTTAAGTTGTTCATAACTTCGCATGCTGTGGTCATATGTAATTGTAATTATTTTGTATTCGGTTTTGTTAGTGTACATTACGTTGATGACCCTATAAATATTGTTATTGTAGGTATATGAAAAATTAACTAACGTTCACCGCGACGTGATTATGTTATTATAGTTTAAACAATATCCAATTTAAAGGCAGATAGTTGCATAAAAATAATAATTCTACACTACAGATCTACAAGATAATTAATTTTGTTAGTGCATAGTAGAAATTATTAGCTCAGTGGTAATGCGCTGTGATTAGAAGTCGTGACACCTGAGTTCAAATCCCCACTGTACATGCAGTCTGTTTTTGAATGTTTTTTTTTGTTTTTGTATTTTATAATTTATTTGGCGTTATAATATGAGTACTCGTGACATTGCAAAACAGAAGTTCACGCGAGAGTGACGTGTGATAAAGTAATACGGCAATTGTACTGTAATATTAATGGTTGAAATTGTTGTTTTCTGGCAATTTTATATTATTATTTCTTGTCAAATATTGTGTTGTGCGCAGAGGGGGTGAGTTGCATTAATTTTATAAGATTAGGATATTAGTGTTTGAGAGTGCCTATTTATAATTATGAGACATTTACATTGTTGTAGCTTAAAGAACTGCCCCTTTGAATTTGGCACACTTCTTCACACCTGTGACATCGGGTTAGCCGTGGTTTGGTTTTGGCAGGGTTCCGGATTGCTAGATAGACAAAAACCCTCCTGGCGTCCAAGATTAGATTAATTTAGATGATAAGTAGATTAGATGATAAGTATATTAGAATTAATTTAGATGATAAGTTGTTCAGCTCCACATTGGTCATAGTTAATAAAATATTTTAGCAAGCTATTTTGAGTTTACATCAACGACCCGTAACAATGTGAATAATAATAATAATAATAAAATTATTATAATATGTTGATTATGTATAGTTTAGCCTAGTTGGTTGCGGTACGGACTGCCAAGACGAAAGTCGTAGGTTCGAAACCCATGTGTCATACACCTCTGACTTTTCTAAAGTTATGTGTGTATTAAAATGTTAATTATCGCTTGCTTTAACGGTGAAGGAAAACATCGTGAGGAAACCTGCATACCTGAGAATTTTTCGATGGTATGAGAAGTCTGCCAACCCGCATTAGGCCAGCGTGGTGGACTAAGGCCTAACCCCTCTCGTTAGTAGAGGAGGCCCGTGCCCAGCAGTGGGATTTTATTATTGTTGTTGATATGATGATGTTGTTTGTTGATGATGTGATGTGATGTGATGTGATGTGATGTGATGTGATGTGATGTGATGTGATGTGATGTGATGTGATGTGATGTGATGTGATGTGATGTGATGTGATGTGATGTGATGTGATGTGATGTGATGTGATGTGATTTAATTTAATTTAATTTTATTGATATTTTATTATCATTTCATATATATTATGTATGTGCATGTACATATTTATTTATTCATTCATTCATATATTTTGTTCATCATTTTTATATTGTCAAGTGTCAAGTGATCATGTAAGTCCGCTGTCGCTCGCTGGTCACGCTTGCGCAGTTTCAACGTATATACGTGGCGAAGAGCCGCGGCAGAGATGCGACGTGCGCCGCGCGCATTATATATGATGTGCGCGGACGGGGACGGACGGCGGCTAGACTGCGGCGGCGGCGGCGAGACTGCGGCGGCGGCGGCGGCTAGACGATCGCTATTCGGCGCGAAGTGCTGTGAGTGTGGAGTGTGTGGGGGAGGGTGGTGTGATTCGAGTGTGCGTTGTTTATCATACTGTGTTTGTCTTCGATTTTGATCAAAGAAAACGCGCGGCGCGCACACACGACGACTGCGACCCCCGCGCCGCCACAAGTGGTGCTCGCTCATTCGTTTCGAAGATAAATTTTTTTTACAAACTCTGTGCGGAACTACGAAATCGAATGAAAATTCGCGTTTCGTCACTACAGTTCCTATATATATGTACAAAAATACGTATTATATACAGTATTAGTACTAATTTGTGCGTGTGCACGGCACACACACATACTATATTCCAAATGGACGAACGCATGTTCGAGTTGTATTCTGAAAACACCGCGCGTGATGAATTTTTTTTAGAAACACACGCATAGTGAGAAATGATTTTTTATGTCGCGTTTATAAGCGCGACGTATTGTGAATTTTGTCAAATCTCGGTGTTCATGAACGTTCGCCGTTGAATGACATAGATCGTTTGACGTTAGTGTGTTATAATAATACATATAAATATAGTGATATATATTTATATGTTTATAACACGTAAAAGGACAACACCCACACAACGCGTAAGCGAAGTGGTGGTGGTGGTGTTCGAGTTGAGAGAGAAACAACGAAACACCCTCCGTGATCGTGCTCAAATAATATTGTAACGATTCATCGGGGGCGATCTGTGTTCACCTCGACAACAAAAACACGAAACACAACACACACACAGTTTGTGGCTCCCTGGTTGATCCTGCCAGTAGTTATATGCTTGTCTCAAAGATTAAGCCATGCATGTCTCAGTGCAAGCCGTATTAAGGCGATACCGCGAATGGCTCAATATATCAGTTTTGGTTCCTTAGATCTTACTCGGTTACTTGGATAACTGTGGTAATTCTAGAGCTAATACATGCAATCAGAACTCTGACCAGTGATGGGATGAGTGCTTTTATTAGATCAAAACCAATCGACGGAGGGCCTCGCGTCCGAAGTCGTTAATTTTGATGAATCTGGATAACTTTTGCCGATCGCATGGTCCAGTACCGGCGACGCATCTTTCAAATGTCTGCCTTATCAACTTTCGATGGTAGTTTCTGCGACTACCATGGTTGTCACGGGTAACGGGGAATCAGGGTTCGATTCCGGAGAGGGAGCCTGAGAAACGGCTACCACATCCAAGGAAGGCAGCAGGCGCGCAAATTACCCACTCCCGGCACGGGGAGGTAGTGACGAAAAATAACGATACGGGACTCTTACGAGGCCTCGTAATCGGAATGAGTACACTTTAAATATTTTAACGAGGAACAATTGGAGGGCAAGTCTGGTGCCAGCAGCCGCGGTAATTCCAGCTCCAATAGCGTATACTAAAATTGTTGCGGTTAAAAAGCTCGTAGTTGCATTTGTGCGCCGCGCTGTCGGTGCACCGCATCCGCGGTGATACTGACACGTTTGCGGAGCATATCGTCGGTGAGCCGGCGTTAACAAGCGTCGGTTCAATATCAAAATCCTATCGCGGTGCTCTTCGTCGGGTGTCGAGATGGGCCGACAATTTTACTTTGAACAAATTAGAGTGCTCAAAGCGGGCTCAAAATGCTGCTTGAATATTTCGTGCATGGAATAATAGAATATGATCTCGGTTCTATTTTGTTGGTTTTCAGAACTCCGAGGTAATGATTAATAGGGATAACTGGGGGCATTCGTATTGCGACGTTAGAGGTGAAATTCTTGGATCGTCGCAAGACGAACATCAGCGAAAGCATTTGCCAAAGGTGTTTTCATCAATCAAGAACGAAAGTTAGAGGTTCGAAGGCGATTAGATACCGCCCTAGTTCTAACCGTAAATATGTCATCTAGCGATCCGCCGACGTTACTACAATGGCTCGGCGGGCAGCTTCCGGGAAACCAAAGATTTTGGACTCCGGGGGGAGTATGGTTGCAAAGCTGAAACTTAAAGGAATTGACGGAAGGGCACCACCAGGAGTGGAGCCTGCGGCTTAATTTGACTCAACACGGGAAATCTCACCAGGCCCGGACACCGGAAGGATTGACAGATTAACAGCTCTTTCTTGATTCGGTGGGTGGTGGTGCATGGCCGTTCTTAGTTGGTGGAGCGATTTGTCTGGTTAATTCCGGTAACGAACGAGACTCTAGCCTGCTAAATAGGCGTCGCCATTTAGGTGTGCGTGGCTCCGTCACGCAACTCACTGGCGACGTATTAAAATTCTTCTTAGAGGGACCGGCGGCTTCGAGCCGCACGAGATTGAGCAATAACAGGTCTGTGATGCCCTTAGATGTCCTGGGCCGCACGCGCGCTACACTGAAGGAATCAGCATGTTCTCCCTGGCCTAGAGGCCCGGGCAACCCGCTGAAACTCCTTCGTGCTGGGGATTGGGGTTTGCAATTATCCCCCATAAACGAGGAATTCCTAGTAAGCGCGAGTCATAAGCTCGCGTTGATTACGTCCCTGCCCTTTGTACACACCGCCCGTCGCTACTACCGATTGAATGATTTAGTGAGGTCTTCGGACCGACACGCGGTGGCTTCACGGCCGTCGGCGTTGCTGGGAAGTTGACCAAACTTGATCATTTAGAGGAAGTAAAAGTCGTAACAAGGTTTCCGTAGGGGAACCTGCGGAAGGATCATTAACGTGTGACGCCGCGCGTGCGCATCGACGATCTGTAATTTTAGTTACATTTTGTTCGTGTGCGTGTGAGTGCGTTTATCATGGTTATGATGAAACAAACAAACAAACAGAGGATGATGATATCGAGAC